>VURO01003687.1:0-17904 GCA_015108175.1 Pelvicachromis taeniatus | reverse complement strand
GGTGAACTGTCCCGTGAGCGTCACTGCCATCTGCTAACTAATATAAGTTTGGATGCCCCCCCCCCCCGCCCTTCGTTGTAAAGGATTAAATAAAACTGAAATCCCCTAAGCTGCTGATATTGTCTACCTAAATTCAACCCTGCTATATGTATGCTCTGCTGTTCACTTTAATCCCCTTTGATTTGATGAAAAATGTCATTAGTCAAGCCTTTCTGTCAGAGGGCCCTGAGCGCTCACCAAGGTCATGCCACGGTCATGAAATGATCTCATTTTTAAGAATTACAGGACCCGTCTCCTATAAATCTTCCATACCATCACAGAGCCTCTGCAACGCCAGAGGTATCGCTACATCTGTTTTCCAGTCGTTTCTAAGGCCCTCGCTCATCTCTTTTCCCCTCCCTTTAAAAACCTAAATTACAGCCTCCTGAGGGGGCATGTTTATTTTGGAAGGGGCTGATTGTTTATCCTGTCCCGCCCGCTGCTCATCATCTAATCGTGTTATTAGCTCTGTAATTTTGGCCCACCGGTGTATCAGAGCTCTGACCTCACACCGCTGCGCGCTGGCATCCTGACTGCATGTGAGATAAGCAAAGTAAGAGCACGAGGGAGGTCTCGGGCGTGCATCAGCTTAAAGTTTTATCTTGTCTCACTGTGATGACAAACGACACATGCTCATGCCTGTTTTTGTGTTTCTATCCAGGTCGATGCTGCCAGATGTGGTGGATGACTTCAGGCTGGCCAACCCCTACTGTAAAGGCCACGAAGCCATCTTCTACTCCTTCTATGTCTTCTTCACCAAATTCGCCTCTGGGATCTCCCTGGGAGTGTCCACCCTCTGCCTGGAGTAAGTCTGCATTACTGTTACACATGCATGATTAACTCAAGCACTACGCGATGTTCTACGTCTGGCACTTAGCATGTCATGATACCTTACTGAAATGCATTAACCTCCGGTGTGATGCATAATTCATCACGTGAAAGGTGTCAAGTTTGCTCATTTACAGGGCTGCACAATCCGGCCTGATGTCCATTTCCTCTCACGCATTTTAACAGAGCCTCTCCGTCATTGCTTATAGGTTTGCGGGGTATGACACTGGCGCCTGCAAGCAGCCTCCCCCTGTGGTGTACACCCTGAAGCTGCTGATCGGCGCCGCCCCAGTGGCCTTCATTGTCACAGGCTTAATGATCCTGCTCTTCTATCCAATCAGTGAAGATGTACGGCTTAGGAATAAACTCTGCCTGGAGGAGCTAAGGTGAGAAACCCCCCCCGTAACCTTTCACCTCTATACTGACATTTTAAGTGCATAGGAGAAAATTAACTGAACTCAGACGCTGTATTTGAAACCAATAGTGAGTTCTCTCTGTGTTTTTCATGTAGGAAACAAAGCATCAGCTCCAGAACGGTGGAAGAGCCGAATAACGTGTGACCTAAAGGTTGAATGGAGTGAAGACACAAAGCCACGGATTCCAGTAATGCGGCTGGGAAGTTGCTCATTAGTGTACATTACACTGTTAAATAGATTTAATGTAAACATTTTTGTTTCATTTTCACATGTACTGTACAGTCATACTGGATATATATAAATATGAAATGACTTAATTTATATAAATGAATGTATCGAGTTATTTGCTGTGTTTAGCTCTACAACACTGTTACTTATTTATAATATATGATTCCAAAAGGTTTGATGATATGAGATTAATAAATGTTGTAGAGAGTGCTTTTTGTAGTGGTTATTTTTGGGGATCTTTACCGAGGAGGTGGGGCGGTGGAAAATGACACACCAAGAAGCACTGCATATACATTTTTAATTTTCAGAAAGCTGCCCAAAAATTCCTTTCTTTGGACATTCAAAACAAACCACAGCGATCCTAACAGCAGGGTATGACCATGAGAGAAAAGTTACTGTTGACTGTTGCCCCCTCTAGTGGACAGATGGGTTTTCATGTACGCGTTAACATTCCAGGCGGTTGTACAGTAGTATGAGGTAAGACGGAACATTTGAGTTGGTAAAGTGCTAAACTCGACATTTTAAGTGTAAAACCTGAATTTCATACATCTACTTAAAAAAAAACAAAAGACTCCTTCATTAGCCTCCATTCGTTCATATAAGAGGACGTCAGAACAGTCATGGTCCAAACATATCTAAAACATACTCAGCACTGTTGCTGGACTGCTAATCAGCATGTCCTGCTTCAGTAAAAACATGAACTGCACTGATTTTTTTTGCACTGAAAAACATGTAAACACTGCATCTAGTGCAATGGACATCTCTTATCAAACGGCTGTCATTTCAACACACACAAGAGCAATTTTGTCATACATCCATTCATCATCACTGCAGTCCCCAGATGTGACACTCAAATATATCACCGTAACAGAGGGACATTGTTTTGTGAGTCCATATATTGGAGTGTGCGCTTGAAGTGGCTACATGGAGGCCTCTGTGGTTGTGTTGGGGCTTTGGCTGGGGGCTGGACTGGATGGACATGAGTTCTCTGGACTCCCTGGAGTCCGCAGGGTTGATTTGCGCTTCCCGTTCCGCACTGTGAGCTCCTCTTTGGGCTTAAATGTCAGAGGCACAAAGCCATCTGCATCTGCCACAAGTACAACCCACAACGGTCCTGGAAAAAACAAAACGACAATTAGGACTTTTTGACTTAGCATGGTTTTCTAAATGTCAGCGTAGCTTGGAAACTGTACTTTGTGCAAGCTACATTTTGTTCGGTCTCAGTTTAGGAAAGCCAGTCTTCGCTACAGCACCAACAAAACACTACGGACATTAAATGGTAGTAAGCTGCTTTTGTTTAAGACCTTATAATCTGACCTAGGCCTTTAATCACTTCCAATTATAGCTCACGCAAGCTATGGGAAGAACAATGCCACCACTGAAATTACAACTGACTGGAATAAATAAGGTTTCTTATAAAGAACAGAGCAATCTGAGGAGGATGCCTAGATGGTGACTAAAGCCAGTAAAAGCAAACAGATCTGAACATTTAGTTTGATGACATGCAGTTGACCCCACTTGAGGACCAGAAGAAGTTTAACCCTCAGATTGATTTTAGTTAATTAACCCTTTACGCCCTGTGTCACAACACGGCTAATCGCACATGAAAAACAACAGATGAGGCTTTTACACAAATGCAGCTTAGGTACTGCTTTACATTAAGGAAAATGCCACTTAAAACGCACAAATGACAGAAAACAAGTAACAGAGGA
Organism: Pelvicachromis taeniatus; assembly: GCA_015108175.1. Classification (NCBI taxonomy): domain Eukaryota; kingdom Metazoa; phylum Chordata; class Actinopteri; order Cichliformes; family Cichlidae; genus Pelvicachromis; species Pelvicachromis taeniatus. The sequence goes on along the minus strand of VURO01003687.1, from coordinate 14,681 downwards.
CATGTGCTATTTCACTTCACTTTGTTACTGTTGACCTACTGATGCCAACTCTAATTGTGTGAACATACCATACATCATCTCTACAATGGTAAGGTTGAAGAGGTCTTGGAGTGCACGCAGACACAGCTTTCCGTCACACAACAGCACCGGTCTCCGCTCGTCAATGAAAACATTTTCTGACAACTGCTTCTGCGTGAGCACAAAGAAAGGAAATGCGATGAAAAGAGACATGTTGGCGTCTATTATGGTATGTTAAAAAAGCACAATATTCTTATATGACAGACGCCAATTAAACGCCATACTTTGAATGTGTGTGCTCGTCACATTGAATTGATTTCAAGTAATTTAGCAAGATTATTATTCCTGCACTGAACCATACAAACAGTTGAGCGAATATATGATATATTTATAGTAGGAAATCAGACATAACATGTAAAACTGTACCTGGCATGTGACATTGACATACGGGGGTTCACTGGCATTGGGGTAGACACTTGGGGCCTTTTTGCCATTCTGAGTGTAATCTCTGATTTCTGTCAGGCACTGCTGCACTTCTGCAAAGCGCGTAAAAAGTCTTTCCATGTTGTGAATGAGCTGCTCCAGCGCGTGCTCCTTGGCCTTGCCAGGAGTCTTTTCAGGCATAGGCAGCGTCAGCTCTGTGTGCATCTTGTCAGATGGCTCGAAGCGTGGAGAACTGGCTCGGCTGGAATCTCTGCTGACCTGTCCGGCCACTGCCAGGCTGGCCATGCGGCTGACGTGGTCCATGTCAAAGTTTTCCACTGTAACTGAAGAGGCACTGGACGGGGTTCTCTCTAATAAGTCCACAGAGCTGGTGATGGGGCTGGGCTCGCTGCTCCTCACCTCCTCGACCAATCTTCGCCTGTTCGCCGGTGAGCAAACTACTCCCCTTCCAGGTAGTATCAAGTCTTTTATCCCTGGGCGCTCTCTGTCATCCTTTGACAGGTGCTCTGAGTGCCTCCTAATCCCTGTGCAGAAATTAGAGGTGGACTCATGGCTCTGAGCAGAGGGGGATGGTATGACAGGAGACATAGGCGACTCTCCATCGTAGATCAACTCTTTGGCTATGAGATGCAGAATATATTTGTCAGTGTTAGCAGAGGGGAGGAAGGCGGGGTCGTTGGACTTTTGTCGGCCCACCATCAACAGTAAAATCTTATCGCTGAGGAAACAGACTCCTTTGGGCCTCTCGTTCTGCTGCAGAGAGATCTGCTGTATGTTCGGCATCGCGGAGGCTGTGATGCAGTACACAAGAACCATGTTGCATGTGTTTGATGCAACGGCAACTGTGGAAGCACGGGGATCAAAAGCCACAATGTCTGGGACCAATATCCCCGGAATGCTGACTTTACGAGTGGTGGTGACCTTTCGCTCATAGGTAACCAAAATGAGGTGCGAGGAGTCCTGCCCGGAGCCTGTCACAGTGTCCCTGCGACGCAAGTGAATAAGGGGGCTGGGGTCAGAGCGACGGTGTCTCGCCAGAAGATGGGTAAGATCAAGAGGACCTGAGCTAGGAATGTAGGACCTTTCCGATTCGAAGGATCTTCTCCTCGATTCCAGAAGGCTGTCATCATCTGACATGTGAGAGCCATGGCTGCGCACGGCCTCTGTCTCTGTTGGCAAGTCAAATGCTATGCCAGCATTTAATCCACATAATTTATCCAGCGGCAGCTCTGTAGCCACAGCTACTTGAGCTTCCCCGGTGGCCTCAATGGCACAGATATAGCCTCCCACATCAAAGATGGGACAGAAGGAACAGGCCACCAGACTCTTTTGGATGTCATTCCAGATGTAGGAGTGAAGGGCACTGCCTATAGCCACCACCAGGCGTGTGCCATCCTTAGTCCAGCATGCACAGTGGATGAGTCCACTACCTTTGATGTCTGCTTTGATCCTCCTGTTGTCCACCCTGACAGAAAACAGCACGGAGGTGTCTCTCTTAGTCAGCACAGCAAGAATGTCCAGTTTAGGGTGCCAAACGCAGCCTTGTGAGAGCAAGGGGAAAGGCTCGCTCATCTCACAGGTCTGCGTGCACAGCAGCTTGTTCTGTTCGAGAGCGCTGAGCTGCAGTTGCCACACTGTAACATGCTTCTTGTGCTGGACCGCCAACAAGGCGGGAGAATCAGAGCAGCACAGGGGGCCCCAGAAGAGTCCGAAGACATGCTCAAACTGCCCGATAACATTTGTGTCACCAAACTTCACGTCGCCGTTGATAAAATAGAGAGATGTTAGGCAGACTTGCTTGCCATCTGTCCAAGCAATCCCATGCACAGGGTGGATGGCTTGGTGCAGTGTGTTGAGACCTGTCCTGAGCAGCTTTGCCTTACCAAGATCCATCCTGGCAGGTATGAAGAAGCTTATCCAAAGAGAATGAGGAAAAAAAACAAAACAAAAGAGTCACAGCGTCAACATTGATAATAGAGTCCTGTACCTCTTCTAAATGGGTCTTGACGACGAGTGGCTATTGCTACCTATGCAGATTAAGAATAGCAAAAGCTTCTCTTGTGTCTCCTTCCAAGTACATGCTTTAATCCCCCTGTGCCTGAGGCAGTGGTGACGAACTCCTATAGCTGCTTACGCCTGATGACCTTAACAACACACAGGCCCTTTGGGACCTAAGGGTATTAACATTAGTATGTGTTGAATAAGAGTGTCTCATTAAAGTATTTGTTCTTTTAGACTCGTAAAAACTACCACGATTACAAAAATCACAAGTCTTCAAATTACATGTCAACGGAGAAAGAAAACAGACTTAAAATGTAAACATCATTTTAACAATGGAGCACATTAAACGCAATCAGGTTTATAATAAGTACAAATTTACTTTACGGATTGATTACTGCATATGCGATTAAAACGTGTAGTCACGAAGCACGAGAATTCATATTCAATTCAATTCATAAACATTGGGAATCACTAGCAACATTAACCTACTGCTTACCTTAAAAGATATATCGCGCAAACAGATAATATATGCTAGATTCGACACAAACATTAGTTTTAAAACTTGGCACACCTCAAAAAAAACTAAAAACAAGTTTCAAGAAGCTCGTATAAAGCATTGAACGTTAACTCTCGTGGCAGCAAACTCACATTTTGCCGGTTAAAAATCGTCTCCGACGTTCATTAGTAAATGACACGGAAGCAAAACTACGCGACAGTTTCGGCGATGCATTGTGGGACATGTAGTTCAATTTTTTCAAGCTCTCTAGTTTTATAAAGCCCGAATTACTAAAAAAAAAAGTAAAAGAAAAAGAAAAAAAGGCTTATTTAGAGGGACTTGATAAACTTGATAAAGACTATGACAAACCAGAAAAATGAAAAATAAACTGGCATTAGATACTCGAGCTTTATGTCACTCCCAGGGGTCTGCAGGGCTGTAGACGACGTACGTAGTGGGGTTGTAGATCTCTACGCTGTCTCAGTGGAAAATATCTTGGCTGTCTCACCGTTGGCTGTAGCTACGGCGGGTGGGTGAATGCCTGGTTTATATCGCTAAAGCCCGACTTGTAGCTGCAAAAGGGTAGAACTGGCTTTAAGGGAAAAAAAAAAAAAAGCTTTATCGGCTGTATGCTTTATAGCTAATCTTTGAAGTAGCACAACCATGGGCGTGGATGTCGAGACAATATCTCCCGGTGATGGTAAGCGGATTTATTCGCCTATGTGTGCTTTGATGAGGGTTGGTGGTGCTGGTGTTGTCGGGGCACTGTACTTCCCCGGAATGCCATTCAGATTTGGTTAAATATTGACACATTTTTCTTGTCAAGATTAATAGTAAGGTGTGTGCAACGTGAGGAAATACATCCAATAGATAGTTAGCAATTGACGGTAGTATTCTGCGGCTTTACAACCCCTGTTTTGATTTTAGCTTAGTTTTTTTTTCTTTTCTTTTACTGTTAAAATCCCTGACGCCTGAACTCTTTTTTTTTTCTAGAACTCGCCATGCTGTCAAACTCCGTCTCCGAGTGTTTTAAAATTAAGCATTAGCTTTCAAAATAACCGAGACATGGGCGAAAAATAGAAAGAGTTACTCATGTGTAGACAGCCTGTCAGCTCAAGAGTGAAAGACACAAAAACTAGGGCTGGGCAAGGAAGACCTACAATGCCCATATAGGCACTACTAGTAAATTAAAGTGCATCTGATAGCTAATTACTCTGTAAAAAAAAAAAAAATGGCTGCAGACTAAAGTTACAGCATGAGGATGACAGATGACAGATGCTATCTCACTTCACTGTACGTCCGAAAGTGTAAAGAGGGTTCAACAGTACTGGCAGCAGCACCCTGCCACACTGAACCTTGCATTTACTAATGAGACTGTCAGGCTAATTACACGAATAACCTGCCAGCCTCATAGAGTATACAAACACACACTAACGCTTGTTTTTGCTCTCTGTCATTAACAGGAAGAACATTTCCAAAGAAAGGCCAAACATGTGTTGTTCATTACATAGGTAACTACCTTCCTCTTTCTTTTACCACCCCCTTTGTTTTAATTCTCTGCATTTTTTCTGTCTATGAGTTGAGAGGAGAAACATGAGCACGACACGCCAAGCTTTCAAAATATGAAAAATCCTTGTAAGATTGTATAACTGAGCGTTGGTTACACTTTAAGTTGCCCACAGATTTTTGTTTTTTCTTTTAGGGCGTACTGACGTGCACATGTCCTTTAAAATGGGCATGCCCTGTTTTTCCTGTTTGTGTCTTGTCAGATTGCCCAGTTTTTTGGTGGGACAGTAAGACGCTGAGACTCTTGTGAAATAAATTTGGGTTGCTCTATGGCCTCGGGTTAGCAGACCGCACAACTAGGTCAGACAGAAAGTAAACAAACCTAGCTGGCATCTCATCTGTTGACTGTCTGAGTATCACATGGTTATTATGTGGTTATAAATGCAATTGTACGCACGCTGATCATGGTCTGTGTAGTAAAGAGGTTTGATTCGAGTTTGTAAGTATTTATTTATTACTTTTAATTAAATGCACACATCCATGTAGTTCCATCTTGTAGCTTTGGGGGCTTCCTTTTCATCATTTGAAATGGGTTCATGTGATTGACCTAATCTATTATAATCATGGCTGTATATCTTGACCGACCTATGCGTAGTGTTTAACTTTATGTGAAAAGTGCAGCTTTGTTTGACTACTGTGTGTGTGTGTCATTAGAGACAAAATGATCCACAATAACTATGCCCTACACTGTACCCTCTAGTAGGATGTTGTGCTGTAAACTCTTCTGGGGAAAGTTATTGGATTTGCCTTTAAGCCTAATTTCAGTTATCACAATTTTTGGCTGCTGCCTTATTTCTATTGAGTTGCCTGGTAGATGGATCTGCATGTTTGTTGTGACACAGACTTTACCCTGGATACCCTTCCTGAAGCAACCCTCCCATTTATCTGCTTTAGTCTCCCCCTACGAGTAGATTAGCTTGTGACCCCTCGAGGCTGTGTCTGAAACTGGGGATCCTTAATATGTCAGGCGAATGAAATCTTAATTGATACGTCTCAGGATGTGAAGCTAGGCTCTTGAGATGTGCCACATAGCATGCTTGAGTAAGGGTTTGATTGACAGTTGGTGTCTCTGCTCCCCTTTCCTGTTGAATAAGCAGTTATGAACATGGGTGGATGGATATATTGTTACAGTAGTGGATGCCAATGTTAAACATCGTCCAATTTTCAAATAATGGGCTCATTATTTGATATGTGTAGGTAATCCCTGTGAACCTAAAAATTTATTTATTTGCCTGGTCCAGACACACTGGGGGCTGAGCAGCCAGGCCCATGTCCATGCCAAGAATGGTAGAATTTGCAGAGTTCTGGTCCCCCATTGGACGATTCATGCATTAGAATTTTGGTATTTAAAGGTGTTAAAAGTTTGGGTTGTGGAGAGGTTGTTGACATGTAGGTAATGCGTCAAGACCCAGGATTATATAAAGAGCTTCCCAATTCTAGGGTAAATAAAGTATTTCTAATCTTAAAAAAAAGGAATAATTTAGATTTGTGAATCATGCAGGTCTTCTGTAGCTGTAACCAAGAATTAAACATAGGGGTTGAAAATGAGCACAATAGGTGCTTTAGCTTTTACACTCCATCAAGACCTCACCGCCACTCCTGGACTGCAGATATGGTAAATGGTAAAAATGGTAAATGGCCTGCATTTGTATAGCGCTTTCTTAGCCGGTAAGGACCCCAAAGCGCTTCACACTACATTCAGTCATTCACCCATTCACACACATATTCTATTCACACACTGGTGATGGCATGCTACATTGTAGCCACAGCTGCCCTGGGGCGCACTGACAGAGGCGAGGCTGCCGGACACAGGCGCCACCGGGCCCTCTGACCATCACCAGTAGGCAAACATGGGGTTAGTATCTTGCCCAAGGAAACTTGGCATGTAGAGGTGACCCGCTCTACCCCCTGAGCTACAGCCACCCAGATATAAAAAACTCGTCTTTTTTTATTTCCTTTCTCTGTGTTTTTACCTGTTGCGTTTTTTTGTTTTTTTTTAATTTATAAGAGGGAGAAAATTTACTACAGAATCCAGTCTGCAAAATCTACAAATGGTAAATGGACTGGGAATTACATGGTGCCTCTCTACTCAGTTTGAGCACTCAGAGCACTTTCTATTAAAAATCTCATTCACCCAATCACACATAAATCCATTGCTTTTAGCCATATCTAAGCACTTTACTCCAACACTCACGCTCCCATGAATGCACTGGGGCAACTCGGAGTTCTGTATTTTACACAGGATACTTTAACACATGGACTGTAGTAGCTGGGGATTGACAGCCGGCTGAGCCATATCCACCCCCAACAATTAGCATGGGTACTCTTCTTTTTGTTACATTCGTCACCTTTTTCATTGAGGTACTCCCCATCTTTTGTTTGTCTTTCTGTTTCGATTTACGGTAACTTACTCATAAGATGCTCGTGCTTCTTGGAATAGAAAACAAAAATACAGAGTTAAGCCAAACCGAGGCTTTAATAATGGATTGTATCAGTGCAGGAGGTGCATTTGCAAAAGATGTTTAAGGGTAGAGCTGAACTTAGTGATGAACACATGAAATTGGCTAAGAATGTGGTTTATGTAGATAATCTGGGAGTATTTGTATTGTAATCTGCAGAACTCATATAACATCAAGGTTTTTATGGACTCATAAACAAGTCTTCGATCGTACAATGAGGGAGGGGGGTTTTTTGTATTCCTTGCTGAACTTTTATTATGTTAACCTAGTTAAATTTGATACATCTGCTCAACGAGTTTCAGGTAGTTGTCAAGGGATTTGTAAGAAACGGAGCCAGTGACGATTTAAGATTATACTCCACAGTTTCAGTGTCCCATAGGACAAGTGCTTTAATTAAAATCTAAACGCCAAGATTAGCTGACACTCTGAAAAAGAGATAATATTGGTAATACTGGTTGGTGTGGATTTGTAACATAAGCCTGCTCAAGTCATCCAGCTGGCTCTCGGTGCAGTAACAGAGACTGTACCCTCCACTCCACTCCACCCTCCCCTGGTGTTTTCCAGATAGCAAAGGCAAACAGTAAGAGTAAGGAAAGAGAGCGATTTCCCAATACATATTGGGATTTGAAACCACTCTGCTGGAGAGGCTTTCTCATGCATTCTCTTAACGCTGTGCAATTTTTGACTCTCACTTTCACTTCTGGGATTTTGGATATGCAGATGCACACATGCATGTGTGTGCATGTGTGCATCTGCTGCATGTGAGCAGATGCACACATGCACACACCCAAATTAGCAGAGTGGTCATTCCGACAAGGACGGTGATGGCTCACGCCCCCAATAATTTATCCTGTCTTGCATTCTTGTTTCTGTCGTGGCTGACTGCAAGTCTGCTCACAGAGTGGCAGCTCTGTCAGCTGCAGTCGTGCAGTCTGAAGCTCAGTTTGCTGCAAGAAGAAAATGAAAGCAGATCTGATGTCAGTCAATGTGAGACAACAAAAGTAGCTCGCGAGGTTTTCTGGTTGATGAAGTATGGCACTAGGTTACGAAGTTGAATGGCATTGTAGCCTCTTTTGACACGAAGCATGTGCTGCGGAAACTTGTGCTGGATATGATGTCATTCCTAAATGTGGACATCATACCTTACCATGTTTGTCCTTCAGACTTTAGCATAAAACACACAGAAACTGAGACCTTGTGGTTCTACGTGTTTGACCCAGAAATAGATCAAGCTGTGTGTCAGGAGATGCCAAAGTCTTCCTCCATGGGAGAGTGGTTGTTCAGAGAGTTGAGCAAACAATGGGAGGCTGATGTCCAGCTCCAAGATTAGGAGAAAAGCTTCTGCTGAAAATCATTGACTATTGAGTTGTCTGAGTGCTCCACGGGCTTTTTGCAACTTGTGTTATGAACATGGATCAAATATCTATGCAGTATCTACCCTGCAGGCAAGACTGGAGGATAGGAGAAGTATGAAAAGTGACATTAGAGCAAATCATTATTTATAAGTGACTGCTAGGCGCCACTAAAGATCTAGGACTCTCTATATCTAGTTAGAAAACAAGCTCGTTTTGCACTTAATGATAGCATTAGAGTAACTTTTCAGTCATGGCTGAGGATTACTTTCGGGCTCCAGTGTCAAATTTACCTTTAATTACTCATATGGCGTATCCCAGTTGCTTGGCTGTAGAAATGAAGAATGATGAAGACTCTTGTTATTAAGACGTCTGTGCCCGCAGGTGTGAAACACAGCAGACATGTAAGTCACATACTCAGATAGCTTTACACACTTCTCATTTCATCCACATTTGAGCCAAGGGGCTTGCTGTGCTGGCAGCCATCCTAGACAGGGGCAAGACAGGATACAGTAAACAAAGTAAAAATAGCCCCACCCCTGTGTGGAATGGCTTTTTACAGCGATAGCTAGCCACTACCAAGTGAAAGCTTCTCACAAGGAGACAGAGCCTAGGAGCCAACCTCAGGAAGGCACAGGCCCGGCTTTATGTTTGCAAAGACCTCACCCATGCTCGGCTGTACAAAGAGTGATAACAGAGCAGTGATACGAGTGTGTTTTAGTTAGCCATAGCAAAATCCACAGCTATCTCTGTGTTCTCCAGCAAACAGCTTATTACAGAATATTAACATAGGATCCTGTGTGTTGCAATTCATAGTCCACAGCCTGGTCCTCTTTTAGCCTAGTACCATGCTGGCAGACCTCCCCTGGTGAAGGCTGTGGTCTGGCAGCAGCAGACACCTAGCTGCCTGTGTGAGATGAGCTGTCTGTGTCTGGACTGGAGCCCGACTGGAGCTGTTTGCCAATATATCTGTATCGATATTTATAATGGACGATAAATAAATAGATGGGGGGAAACTATTCAAACATGAGTGCTCATGCTGCATAGTTTATTCACCAGAGGGCACTCAACAATTTGAGTGTAGTCGTATTTAGCAGAGTTGGGCAGAGCAGAAATGAATAATTCACGACTTGTTACAATAAAACCAGAGTTTTTAAAAAAAACTGCGCTCTGATATCATTTTGGTAAAGACTCAAAAATAACTGCACAACAGATTCTAGGGAAATTTATTTCTGTTTCATCTGTGTGAAAGAAATCATCTTATATGTCAGATTTAAAAAAACTAAATATCAGTATTGATATTTGATGGAAATCCTATATCAGTCAGGCCTTCTGGCCGTCTGGACCTCACTCACAAATTTGGCTAGACCATAGTTTAAATCATTCTGTTTGTTGCTATTTGACACGGTTTAGATTTGGAGCTCGTGGTAATCCAGCAGTTACATAGAGCTTTTGTGGAGTTGAATCAGAACGAAAAAAAGAAAATTAAAGAAAGAAACAAATAAAGCACCAGAGGCTAGCCCACTTTCGGTCGGGATGGCCCTCCACTTGGTCGTAGTTCTCCACTTGTTGCTCTCCATGAACCTCCTGGTTACCCAACACATGTCAGTCCTCCAGGAAGGAAACACTGAGCATGAGTGTGTTTGTTGTGTCTGCTTTCTATTGTGTCATAGTCCATCCATTTATTACACCTCAACCATAAAAGGATGGTGGGGTATTATCGTCACCCCGCTGGGAAGGTGGGCAGCGTGGACACGCAAGTTTGTGAATCCAATAACTTGAGAACGAGGCAATGCAGGAGTTTGAAATTTATGATATTGCTGCATCTAATAAAAATTTCGGGGCAGGTCAAATCTCATGACCTCGACCTCAGAGCCAAGGTCGAAGGTTAAGTTTTCTTAAATTCTTGTGAATTTATTCAATAACGACGCGTTTTAGGATTTTGTTACCATAGTTGCATCTACTATAAATCTCAGATGAGTTCACATCTCAGTGATCTCAAGGTCAAAGGTCAAGTTTTCTGTAATGACTTGAGAACAAGGTGATGAACAATTTTAAACTTGTTACCGTACTATTGATTTTACCATACTATGTTGATTGTTTTTACATCTTTGAGTTTGGGGTGAACTGAAATCAGTTCCAACAGATGTAGAGCAAATAACCCATCCTGAACAGCCAAGGCTAACACTGAGATAGACAGGTAATCTCCAATTAATCTAACAAACAGGTTTTTGGTATGTGGGAGGAAACCGAAGCACACAGAGGAAACCTGCAATGGCTCAGGGAGAACATGCAAACTGCACACAGACAGCCCCAGCCTGCTTACTGGGGACAGTGCCAGCCACTGCTCCACTGTGCCACCTCACAGCCGGACAACACGTGTTAAACGACTGGCTGTAAGCGTGTGTGTTACAGGATTTCAGGAGTGTGTATTGAATTAATTTCAGTTAAACTTCTTGTTCAGCAGTTTAGCTGAAATGCATTTTCTGTGTCTGTGTTTTTCTTCGGTGTGCAGCCAACTGCCGCTAGAAACTGAAACGCCTTTTCTGCAAGAAGGTTTTGTGTTTCTGCTACTCGAATGCCCTGCAGCAGGTGGTATTCACCAGGGCGTGTGAACCTGATGACTTTGCAGCTAGACCTGGCCCAGCCCGCTCATATCTGGGCTACTGGACTTCTTGGAAATGATGGACCTTCTAAGTTTAGTGGGGGAATGAAAGTGGAGAAGGAGTACAGTACCAACTTTCATATGACTGAATGAGCAAGACACTGTAACTAAACTTCAGCTAACACCAGCTTTAAATGCCAAGTATTCACAGTATGACACAGAGATAAAATAATGTGCCAGAACAACCTCCAAAATGATAGCAAATAATTATTATTGTTTTCATTTATTTACCTTTTAGATGCCATTTCTTTCAATCCCTGCAGCAGTGTAAAAAGAAAAGCTTTTGAGGATGGAGGACAAAATCTTATATTACATATGTTAATTACTCGAAATAAAATACACATTATATTGGATGTTAACGCACAGCATTGCATTTTATAGTATAATCTCCGAATCTCTAATCTCAGCTATTTGAACTTTGTTTGCAGTTACAAAGTTTCCTGTTCCACAACAATAGATTGTGCCGAGAAAATAACAAACGCCATTAAAGACCTTGCTGCTGTAGCTTTTCAAAAGTTCCCAAAGTTCACGACTTATCAGAGTAGAAGAACAGAGATTAGGGCTAATGAAATGATTGAATGCTTTCATGCCTTTAGTAGTGTTTAACAGTCACAGCAGAAACAGCCCTGTCATGCCTGAGTGGTCACTCATTGTTCTGAAGGAGCTGATTCCCGCATTGCTTTGCCTTTGTTACATCTTTCTCTCGCTGTGGTCTACATACAGTTAAGCAATGGCCTAGTTAACTTTAAAAATGATCCGCTAAACCAGGCCAGTGCTTCCCGATTCATGTAGTTATAGCAGCAGCTAACTATGCCAATGAAAAACAGACCTAATGTTGGCATGCACTTCTGAGTTTTGTGCTTATTCTGCCTCTAAATGTTTCTTTGGCAGGTATGCTGCAGAACGGGAAAAAGTTCGACTCCTCTCGAGACAGGAACAAGCCCTTCAAGTTTAAGATTGGACATAACGAGGTCATTAAAGGCTGGGAAGAAGGAGTAGCACAAGTAAGAGAGGAAGGCTGAGGCCCTGCTTTGTTTTGTCTTTTAGTATTAAGCAGCGCATTATGCAGTCCATGTTCTAAGTACAGATTGAAGTTCATTTATTCATTTATACTGCCAGGTTTTAATCGATCCTATCTACCAGTTAGTTGCTATTCTGAAGGTGCTCTCATACAGTGAACAGGTGCATCACTGCAGTTGTTGTTGTTTTTTTAAAATTGTGCTTAGATGTACTGCAGTGGTCAGCAGCACTGAGAGGGAGGCTGTAAAAAAAAAACATATCCTACTGTCCTATCCTACTGTCAATGAGAGAAAACAGATGAGCGAGGAGAAATGGAGTCACAGTGTCAACAGCAGCAGCAGCAGTCCGACATGCACAGCGAGACATAGATGCATCGTATCCTGCTGCCACTGACTCATATTCGAGAACACCACTGTTGTTGCTGTTGTTTAAGGGGTGGGTAATCTGCTCACTGTCTGAAAGCACTGCAGATCTTGAATTGTGAGTCAAATAGCTATGAGTCACCTTCTGTTCACTGGGTGACGATGTCAGTGCCGAGAAAAAGCACGGACATTTGGTTAGAGGATACTCAAGAGGAGGGTGGTAAACTCCAAAATTATACTTTCATGTCCCACCGGGTGAAATATTACACGATGATTGTGTGATTACTTATTTTCTACAGTTGTGTATGTAATGCTGAGTAGCTGGCTTGATTGCTGTCTGCTTGAAAATGGCCATTTACAGCTGCAGTGAGTAGAAACCAAGATCTCATATTTTACTTGTGGTCGGCCCTCTTGGTAAAGTACGCAAACAAAGCCCTGAGTTCTGAATATCTGCTTGTGTTTCAGGTTCCTGGTATTATGTTTGCCTGCCAACTGTCACACTGTTATTGTTTACTGGGACACCTGAATAGGGTATTCATTTACAAGTCAAAATGTGTTTTGTGTTCTGTGACAAGGGACTTTTTGGGCGTAGGCGTAAAGTATAAGAAAATGCACATAAATACTCAGTGTGTTCTGCCCCCTCCCCCCTCTTTTTCTGTGCTGCAGATGAGCCTGGGCCAGAGGGCTAAACTCACCTGCACACCGGATATGGCTTACGGATCAACAGGCCACCCCGGAGTCATCCCACCAAATGCAACCCTTATTTTCGATGTGGAGCTGCTCAAGCTGGAGTGACGTGTGGGGTAGAATGCAAAGGTTGAAGGTTAATGGGGCTGCATTTGCCATAACCGATTTCCACTGGGAGACCATACCCGACTGTTGCCTCTCACAGCCACCCGCTCTTATGTTTCTCTGTTTTTACAGAGCCTCCGTCTTCTTCTTCAGTTAGGTATTTAAACACATCTTCTGCTGCTTCGTTGCCATCGTGTCGAGCTAGATGCTGCAAGAAAATGTTCACGTCGTACAAGACTCTTACACACACAGACATACATTTTGGTTTGTTCGTTACACATGCTTTTTTTTGTTGAATTTCATTTAATGTTGTAAATTTTGTTGATCCCTGTTCTCTTTGAAAAGCCGTACTACTTTGCAATCAAAACATATATTGCCTTACAGTTTGAACAGCGGAGGGGAGGGTACATAGGTTAAAAGTACAATGTCTGCTCTGTATATTTACTGGGCATTATATACCACTGTCTGCATTGTCACTTTGAAAAAAGGCTTGTCCTGCTGAATGCTCTGAATGATGTTGCTGTGTTTGGTATATTTTATAATCCTTGTGAACATTTACTGCAAGTGTACCCTATAAAATCGAACCCAATCCAATACTGTACAGAAGTCTTTAAGAGCCATTGCTACGATGACAGTTTATTGACCAACTCTTGAATAAAGTGGCATGCGCTATGTTAAAACGTCTGTGTCCTTTGTGTGATTTGTGAGTGATTGCTACCTCCAAAGGCATCTGTGGTGTCCCAGTTCACATGTTCTGTTAATTTTTTTATGAAAATGGTTTCATAAATCAAATTATATGCAAAATAAGTAAACCATGCATTCAATCACATCTGGAATCTCGCCTTCAGACGACAAGATGTGGACTTCATCACTTTGTGAAATACGCTGTAAACTAATACTTATTCCATTTAAGGATAAAATATCTTTGCAAGAAAAAGATCCTTGGTGTGCCAAAGCTTTTAGAGCAAAGGATTCTTCTATCTAATTAAATTTTTCTCAACCCTTCAGTTGAGAGAAACTTTAATGCTTCAGCTTACTGAGACAACTCTGTGTTCCAACGTTCTGGGACCAGTTTTGGTAGGGCCTTTTCCAGTGTCACTGCCCCAATGCACAAAGCAATAGAGGCATGGTTAGATGTAGGGCTGCCACAAACAATTATTTTGATAGTCGACTAGTCACTGATTATTTTTGCGATTAGTCGACTAATCAGATCATGCATCCATTGGACGTAAAACGTACAGCTTATTGCACCAGCATGCATCTGCTCTTATATAACTATCATTAGCTTACAGCTTTGAGTGTTTAAGGTATGTGCTAACTAAAAATAAAGACAAGATGATAGTTTGTTAAATTTTAATGAAATCTGCAGATTGTTTCGGTGAAGTTTAATAAACTCAGCCGTCTGCTCCTTGCTATCTAAAATATAACAGGACACCGGAGTATATTGTGTGTGCACACAGCTTTCCTGGCTGCTTTCTTGGCTGTAGGTCTGGGAGCACGCTATTC
>VURO01003678.1:15394-27876 GCA_015108175.1 Pelvicachromis taeniatus | reverse complement strand
ATAGATAGATAGATAGATAGATAGATAGATAGATAGATAGATAGATAGATAGATAGATAGATAGATAGATAGATATACATAGTATACATAGTATACATAGATATATAGATATAGATATATATAACAGAATGGGTGCCACTACAAACTTAAGATAGTGGGGAGTAGGGTCAGATAGTTCCCGGTGATGAGTTGATGGAAGGCCATGTGATTCATGTCAGTGACATCTGAGCCAACACTGCCAGGACATTGATCAGACTAAAGCTCTGGAAGGTCTCTCAAAAGGTTTATTCTTAAATCTATGCTGACAGGCGATGACATGATGGAGACGGGGCTAGTGAATTGATTGTGTCCTCTCTCTCCTTTCACTTTTCTGCTCGCACTCCTACTTCTTCAGGACTCGCTCTCCTCCCTCGCCTCTTTGTCCCATCACTCTGCCTTCCATCTCTCCTTCCCCCCGCCTCCTTTTTATTTTCTCCACCCGGCTGTACTCATCGCTTGAATGTGTCGAGCGCAAGATGTCAGATTATTTCCCAGCAGACACTGCACTGTGTGACAGAGGACTAGAGCTGTATATCACTTGATGACACTTCTTTTGCCTCCCCCTCTTTACGCAGACAACATCAAATATTGCCGGGTCTTTTTGATCACTTAAAAGGCTTGTATTAGGAGAAGAGTTCATGCCTAAACAAAAGCAAACAAAGTGTTTCTTCTGTTGTGTTCGTCAGTCGACCATATGTGTTGCGGTTACGGGTTTTCTATCAGAAATGTGGCAAACCACAGAGACTCGCATATTATAGGACTTAAAAAGAAGTCTCAACACATGTGCCAAAAGAGAAAAAAAATGCAATTTTATAATATATATATAACTTTAAGTTATATATGATCATTACTTTTCATATGTTCACATTTAAAAAAGAAATAGCTTACAACAATAAAACATATAAAAATCGCTGCAGTTCTCTGATTGTTTATCTTCTCTAAAAGTGGGCTCCAGTCCATACGTTGTAATTTTAATTGAATGCACTGAGGACTTAAGCTTGGGTGGGGTCGGCCCAATATCCAGGCCAACCGCTCAGCATATTGTTTCTGTGGCACCTGTCTCCCCAGATTAATAACTCCAAAGTCTGTGCTGGCAAAGCATGCAAGGATACCAGAAATTACAATACTAATTCAGCGCTAGGGATTTATACACCCGCCTCTCCCAGGATTTATGACGAAAGAGAACTGGGGAGGGAGAAAGAGAGAGAGGAAGAGAGACTAATAATGCTAGCGAAAGTGATTAGCTCAATGGGAGAAATTGTGCGTTTGTAGTCCTGCGATTATTATTGTGTTTCTCATCACATAATGAGTTTGAACAATGCAGTTAATGGCATTATTGGCAGGCAACCAGGAACGGGGTGTATATAAGCTTGATAGCACTTTTTCGTCAATAAATCACTTCAGTGCACATGGCAATATTTAAATCTATGTTATTAAAATTGTTGGAACAACACTATCAGATTTATGTTGTGTTATTTTATTATGGATTGATTATCATCATCACAGGCATATCTGATTTGCGTGGAGGCAGCTGGAGCGTGGTTGGTTTAATCCATTTTGATTGCTCTGCAGAGGAATGCAGCTGCTTTGCTTGAGTGGACAACAACTTGCTGTGCACCTCTCATGATTGTCTCAAACAGGGAAAAAAACAAAACTAGTGTTTGTCTTTGTTTTCTTCTCTCGTATTTGTACGATTTCTCTCCACTATCAGTTATGTTGACCTGTTATGGAAATCCTAGAAATGTCTCTGTTCTCTATCATGTTATCATTTCAAGAGAAAATAGATTATGAATGAAAAACACTGCTATTATTACCTCCTCTTTGACTGTACACTAGCTCATTTATCTTCGTAAGGCTTGAGACATAGGGAGTCTTAGAATCATTGATGAAAGCATTATGAATCACTTCACTCCAAAAGCCAATTGTATTCAGGGGATGAAGACAAATGAAAAGGAGTTGCATAAAAGGCAGACTGGATTGTCCAAGTAATTTTAGATGCATTAAAATGGAAAAGAGACAGTGGGAAGAAAATGTGTTAAGCCAGACAAACACAACAGTGAAGAAAGAGTAAGAGCAGCGGTGTGACCGCTACATAGACACACACGGCTCTCTGTTTACAAAGTAACCTGATGTGAATCTAATTATAATCAGTTTGTTTACTTGATTTGAGATGAATGAAAATTTAGGTAGGCTGCACTGTGAAGAAGAGATCAGTCTCAGCACGAAGAGGCAGTCTAATACGTCCACTCGCCAATACGACAGCAGAATTACAGGCTCTCAGAACTGTGACAACCCTGAAATTACAATTGAGTTTCACTCTCTCCTGCTTCCACACTTACCTCCTCTTCCTTTGCTTGACCCCCCCCGCAATACTTTCTTTCTCATTCTCTCGCTCTCTCTTTCTCACTCTGATGGCTCAATAACAGGTGCCATGCTAAGAGAGCTGTTACAGCCGTCCCGGAGTGGTTGTGTCAGCAGCAACGTTAGGGTTGAGCTTTCCAACCTGCTCACCATGCAGGAAAAAGGAAAAAAGAGAATGAGGAAAAAATCTCTCTGGTCCCCAAATGATGCCCGCTGGGAGCCATCGTGCGCTAAATTTCGCCGGGTGTTTCTCCCCTCTTTTCTGTCTTGTGGCCCCCGGACTCCGATTTACAGACATAGCCATATTGGGCCTTTATGCATGGCGGAGCTCAAGCAGCTGTGTTCAGCAGAAAAAAAATGACAACAACAAAATAAAGAAATAAATAAACAAATCAACAAACACATAAGAGAAGCTTATTTCTTTGCAAATGCTCGAATAAGGACTTTTTTGTGTGCCATCTGCAGAAAGTGAACCGTATAGTTGGACCTAGAGTGCACTTAGAGAGGTTTGGGCTCACTTTTCAAGAAAACTTGTGGAAAATTCACTAAAGTGTTGGAAATCTTCCCACCACATCAGAATGAATTTATTTATAAATTCTTGTGAGCCTCCTCTGACTTGAAGAGCCAATTTACTGCGTGCAACTCAGCTTATACTGATATCGCATGCCTTTACTAAACCGGAAGATCTGTCATTATGATTGCTCATTTAAACACACTCCTAAAGACTTGAGAGGTTCTTGGCAAAATCTATGCAAATTAAGCTGCTTTGTGAAAAGACGCATCACTGTGCATGAAGCCTGAAGCGGGCAATAATCACAGACGGATTGTGTGCAAACAAGAGATGCTAAGCACCTCAAACCTTAGCAAGCGACAGAAACAGAGAGAGAAGCACACCACGGGGTGAAAGCGAGTCAAACACTCAGGTGATTGCTCAATTTTTCTTTCGCTGATGAGCAACAAAGCACCATTACATGTTACGTTTACATTTTAAACTTTGCTCTTAACAAAAGAGCATAATTGTATGTTTAAACAGAACAGTTGAGGCAAAGATAAAAAACCCAAAAAACAACGTCAAATGTCTCATCTGAGACTCGCCCTCCATAAGTTCATGAACATATGGCCTTGGTATCTGAGCATAATTCACAGGCCCCCCTCCCCCACTTTTTTTTTGTGAGGGGGGAGGGGGAGACATATGTTTGCATATAGCATAGGTAATCTAAATTTAGCATCCATACCATCAAGGGGCGTTTCATTTTACGCACACAAAAAAATGATAAATTTCAAAGGTGACCTGATGGGTTTCATTACAGCTGATTGATCGGCTTATGTTAGGGTGTCACAAAATGGGCAGAGTAGACATAATATACCTTCAGGATCCTATACAGGACCTATAGGCTATTTATCAAGGCTCCAACATGAGACGCTGATATACAGTAAATCATCAGACATATTTTCTTTTATAGTTCTTGATGCTTGATTTGAACACAGCACACTGACATTTAGCCGTGTTTGATTAAAAATGCTTATTGTATAAAATGCTTATTGTATAAACAAAACTTCTATTAAACTTCAAATCAGTAATTGAACTGTTTCTCTGATGTGACTAAGAATACCTTTTCTTATTCTTCCAGTCTTTTAACTAACAAATCATATTCATGATATTAACAAAACCATGAAATGTTATAAAATATTAATGCCCTAATTTAGAAAATTATTATAAATTAGTCAGCATTTAAAGTATTATATTGCAAAAATAATTTGAGGTTAATAGCAGTACACCTTGTGCATTTCTCACTAGCATTTCAGGTAAAACAGTTAAAGTTGCAGAGCAGTTATTTTTGTGTATGTCTCTGCATCCTTTTTGAGTGTTTGGTAACAAAGCAGGGATCTGGGATTCTCTCCTATGAACTAGTAAATAACCCCTGCAATTCATCATAAGAACAAGAAAGAAATGTCAAGGGCACAGGAGTTCCTTTTTTTCTTTTTGTCGAGGTCATACACACAGAATAAACAGTAACACGCATGCAGAAAACATACACGTGCCCGTTTGCATGCTGCATTGTGACCACACTGCGCTACATAGAAGTTGAGGCATTGACAAATCACTGAGACCTGAAAGTGGGGCCGAGGTGGGACTAATTGAAATGAACTTTAGAAAAGTGGGGACACCTAATTAAAGATGAACTTTCTATCCTGTGTTTGTGTTGACATCATGGGGCCTAAGTTTAAGCTCATCTTTGTTTGCTCAAACCTGGCGATGCAGTGAAACTTTACACGGAGAACACGGAGAAGGAATAAGGTCATCGCTTTTCCTCAGTGGAAACATATTTTTCTTTAAGTCACATGCAACACTTTTATGAAACGTGTGAGGGGCCCATTCATTATCTGCAACATTTCCTCAGAGAAACTCTTCTGCATATGGTGTCCTGGGTTTTGTGTGTTTATATGTTTATCTGTGTTGGTTTGAGACAACTATCCAGAGTGCTGGATACACAGAGTACATTCTGCCGCACCTGTGTATGTGTGAACGAGTGTGGGTGGAGTATGGAAAGCTGTGTGCATGCTTGCACTTGTTTATTGCTGTTTATTGCCTGTTCTATTCTCTGTATTACTTAGTCAGGGACACAGCCCAGTACTGGAGCTGTGAAGTTCCCCAGTAACAGGCTAATTCCTCAGTGGCTGTTTAGAGTGTCTCTAGCAGTGCTAAGTGTTCTCCTCTCTGTGCCTGATCAGAAAACAGGACCACTTTAGTCAGTTTGTTTAAGGTCCCCTGAGAAGGCTCTCATATCCTCCCTCTACTCACCCCTTCCTTATCCCTGCTCTGTTTCTCTCGCGCTCACACACACAAAAACACTTACTTTTCATGCTCCCTAACTCGTATCACATATTAAATAGATAGATGGAAGCTGACATGTGCAAATGAATTAACTGATTATTTTTTCAGCGCCGTCCATATTTAATCAATATCATTAATGTCGGAATATCTCTTTTTGTGGTTTTTACTAAGCTTTTAAGCTTTGTTTGGAGTAAATATTATAGACGTGATAATGATTTTCCTAGTAATGCACTTACAAAAGTTTGAAGGGCTCAGTGAAAAGCATGGAACATGAATATGGATAGTGCTGCATCAGCAGAGAGTTGTATAACGTCTGTCTCTCATGTGATACATTATGAGTAAATGCGGTGACTGTGAAAATAAATGTTTGAACAGAGCAAAGCTAAAATTTACACTGAGGATAAATGTTTATTGTTGTGTATGTGAAACAATGCATAATTTTATTTTTTATTTTTTTTAACTGAAGGAATTAGGCTCAGGGTGTCTATTGTTCCTGTCATTGTTAACTGGAGCTTGACTGCCAAAAAATAAAAATAAATAATTAAAAATAATTAAAAAATGGTTCATTTAGCTGGAGAGTATCAGCCGTATAGTCCTGGAACGTGAGCATTATAGGCCCCTTTCATCCCACAGTCAATGTGAGGTTTTGACTCATATGCACAAGGATTAATAATGAAAAGCAGTTCCCATCAAACAATCATGAATTTTATTAATGTGGTTTAAGAAGCGACTTTAATGGATATCATGTGCTTGCACTTAACGCACCCACCTCAGAGTTTAATGAGATACCACCCAACTTAATGTGTGCATGGGTGTGTGCGTGCGTGCCCGTGCCCGTACACGATAACTTAACTCTGTGCCACCTGTTTCTATAAAGCAACATATACAATACTACAGTCTTTTGTCTTGCCTTTTTAAATGCATATTGTGTATTCATTAAATACCCTTTGACTGACAACTGAAATGCTGTCAAAACACCACTATTTTACTGGATTTAAGAACAGAACATATTTGCAAGGGAAATTCTTTGCATAGAGAATTTATCTCACAACATGAAGACATATTCTCTCTGTTTTCTATAGTCTGGCCTGTTCTGCTATCCTTGTGTAAAGGTGAAGTTTCCTCACAAGAGCTGACAAGTGTGAAATTACGATAGGAAGTGCTTCATACCCTGCCATTTACCTTCATTCATTACCACTCTTCACACACACACACCTTTACATTCCCTACAGTCCACAGCTGACTGGTTGATACAGCAGTCATTTCTTTAACTGGAGTATAGGAAAATACCAGACATAATATGCGTGACAGTTTTGCCTTTGAAATTTCTCAAACTTGGTGATATCCTCAAAGGAATTGGCTTGCCTTTTGCGCAATATTGGATGTGGAGGTACAAAGATATTGGAAAGAAGGTTTTAGGTAGAGAAACACCTACATGGATTATAGCTCATCTATACATCTATACCACTAGTCTCCAGTCCTGGATCTAGATCCATAGGATGTTCAAAGGAGTGCTGGACCACACAGATTTTTTTGCAGAGAGGTGAGACAGGTACCATTGTCCTTCAAGGAAACGCCTATGTTATTTCACTTCAAAACCCATAACTGCAAAAGTTACTGTATTATGTACTCAAAGATGTGTAGGATTATTACAGGGGACTGTAACAGATTTTACAGTCTAGACTGCAAACATTTGCAATGTTAGATAATTGCCCCTGGTTTTCTGCTTTAGCACAATCAATTTAAATAGCAATACTTAACGCTATATTAATGTTCAAAATCTGAACTCTTATTTAAATAGATTTACATCTCTATGAAAAGAACTGTGTGTAAGCTGTAACGCTTTTAGCACATCGTATTAAAATCTTCTCTATGTCTTTCTCCACCCCCTAGTGAGTGTGTGTTGTCTGAAGGTTATCCAGCTGACTCTGTGGCCAGAGGAACTGAGACGCTGGGCGGTCATAAGTCTTTGTCTTTGAAGACCGCACACTGTGTCCGTATCGCTGTTGCAGCGTAATTGATACAGGCTCACGCTGTTGAGCTTAACTGAGCCCCGTCATGGCCTTACACTCAGATCTCTCACAGCTGTAGGGCTCAGAGTACTGAGCTCTCACAAAATCACACAAGCTCACACACAAACCCACGCGCATACACACACACATAACACCCAGCTGGCTTCTGGCGAGATCACAGCTAAAGAGATCCAGAGCGGAGCTGGTTAGACTAACACTAATGGAGATGAGCTGCCTGGTTAGCTCAATGGAAAATTGAGCAGAGTTGATGCTTATTTCATCACAGCAGTAGCCCATTCCGCAGGGAATACACAGTCAACTTACAATGATTTTAAATCGTTCTGAAACAAAGGAAAATAAATAGTGTGGTTTTTGTGAAGGTCCTGGTTCTGAGACTACTTTTTATTTTGAAGTGTTATACTGTATGAAACCACATGTGATGGATGATTTTCTCCTAAGTATCATGCACAAAGGATACATTTGTTAGAGCATGCTGTGCTCAATCAGTGTTCTTCCACTGACAAGGAGTTCTTCTCACTTGGCTCCTTAGTGGTGAGTGCATTAAATCATGTCACCAGCCGGTCCGGTGAAATCTGGGCCACACCTGAGTGCATATGTCCTGCCCGGCAGCACTGTAGCATAGTAAAAACTACCGAGGATCACTGGCAAGCAGGAGGAGGTCCTCTGCTTTTATCCCTCCGCCTGACATTCAGTGACATTTAAGAAGTCGTTAAAGGTGTGAGCATGTGGAGGTGGGGAGTGTACAACCTCAGGCTGAGAAAGACCCTCAGCGCTGTCACCAAATAAAACCTTGTTGGATGAACTGATTATGCTGTCCAAAATATCACTGTATTACATGACAACTAAACTAATGTATTTGCAGTGTTGAAAAATAACCTACGTGGCATATGCTATAAAAACAGCTAGACTCTCATGGTAATGTAGCTTTATAATTTCTTCTGTAGGCCAATATAGATGGAAGTATGCGCTGCAATTAGATGGAGTGCAGTCCATCTCTGGCCTGAATCAGTCTGGTGGTGATTCATTGTGGTCAAGCTTGGCTGTGACACAAGCACACAGGGTCGGCAGAAGATAAGAGTCTCCTCTTTTATGAGGCTCTTCCTCTCCACCAACAAACAGCTATTAAAGTATGACTAGATCTGGCCCCTTCTGGTGCCGCTGACAGCTAATGTCATGATATTTGTCCATCTCTGGCATCCGTCTCCATAAAGGCTGTGCAGTAAAAAAAAGCCCAGCTGACCCACATCGTTAGGGGCTGACCCTCTTTTTACAACAGTAAATGTTTGTTTAGGGGTAGTCCCCTGTTCTGAAGTAGCGATTAGCCTCTGGTAGAGAGAGGAGCCCTCAGGTTCAAAGCCCATCCTGCACTGAGAGGCTGTCAGCTCCAATACTAACAAAAAACACAGACAGAGAAATGCAGAGGCTGAGACAGGACAGTGATTACAAAGCCTTAGCTCTCTGCTCAAGGCGCTGTACAGCTTCTCTGGAGGGAAAAAAAAAACACTACTCTCCTCAACCCAATGAACTGACAACTGAATGTGTTCAAGTGCTGTAATGTGGAAATGGAGAGAACACCAAGACTATAGAAAGTAGGTTTGCATAGTTTTCCCAGCCAGTATACCAAAATTCACTTTTTGCGCAAATAATGAGTGTCTTGCTGACACTCATTATTTGCATCAACAGATCACAAATATGGCACATTTCCCCTACCAGCAGTGAAACACTGCACAGCTGCCCAATACGTAAGTGAAACTAACTTTAACCTTTAGATCATAAGTCGTCCTTTCAACACTGCTGCTGTGACATAAACGTTTGAAAAAAAAAGTCTGTTTACCACTTGGAGTCTTCCGATTGTCATCTGAACAGGTTTTAAATTACACTTTTTTGTGTATGTATACAAAAAAATCCATTGTCCTCATTTAAAGAATTTTTCAGGAAATGTATGCTTGTAAATCAGTCATCTATTTTTTTCCCTTGAGTGTCTCTGTATCCTCTCCCATCCCTGCACCATATAAATCTGTATGTGCTCAAAGCGAAAGTGAGCCAGGTCACAGTTAGACCTTTGCCCATCAATCTGAGCCACACGCTCTACACGCGGGAAGGTCCTGGCATTCCCACAATACACACAAAGGTAATGGAGGCCCAAAGATGCCTGAGGGGACATAAGTCACACAGAAAAAAGATGGTGACAGGCTGACAAAAGGTTTTGATGGGTGCCTTCAGTCCTTGGTATGAACACCAGAGTTGCTCCAGTCCCAAAACCTTCATGGTATCCGACGCAAGTCTGTACTCAGCGACATGCCTTATCAAGGAGGCATAAGTGAAGGGCTTTAGCATGGATATTACAAAGTTGTCAGCTGGAGGTTGGGGGAATTAAGTAGGGAGCACATCTGCAATATCTTGTGTGGTCTCTCAACTGCAAGAGTATATGTTTAGACTCTCTCTCCATCTCTAGGATAAAGTCTACATGCTGCTCTGAGAGCAGCTATAGATCAGTCGTAGCTGGTTTTCACCACACAACAGATATGTTGAAACCCAAGGAGGTTCTTCATCGTCACATAAACATCACTATAGATGAGTACAGCTTTAAAAGCATATTTGTATACCATAAGCAGCCGTGCACTACTGTGCAACCATGACTTGTAGACATAGTGGCACCACCAATGAGCCCTCATCTGTTCTCAGAAGACTGTATAGGTACACATTATGCATTTAGCTAGACATCAACAAAGAAATGCAGTGATGTATTCTCAATAAATACTTATAGTTACTATAGTAAAGAACATTAAAAAAATGGAATATTGCCAGATTGAGTGCTTCCTTGGCTTTATAGCCACTTTTGATGAATAATTCAGGTAGCATTTTAAATTATTTACATAAAGGTTATAGTGTAATATAATGTGTAGCAGTGTAGCACTGTCCTGAAGTTATGGGGTGATATTGCTACCCCTGCATGATAACATATGCTGTACTACATGCACTCACTGGTGTTATGGTTTTCATCAGTGTAACTGTCAGTGCCTGGCAACACAGTGGCTTCTAATAAAGCAAGATGCATTTTCAGGAACATAATTTTTTTTTCTTTTTTTTTTTTCTTTTTTTCTGGGAACTCACCTTGGCGGTCAGTCTGACCTGAACCTGCCTGGACTAAAGCCAAACTAAACAGCCAGACATCTGGTCCCTGTAATCTTCTTACAACTGCCTCCCACACATAGTCCTCAATGGCAAGTCTGTGGTGTCTGTGACATTGTGACATGGCAATTAACTTTAACTTATGTTCACTGATTATCCAAAAGTAGCTTACCCTAGCAAGGGTCAAGGAACAGACTTAGATCCTTAGCATTAAACAAGACAGAATTGGACAAGTCAAGAGAAAGGCACAGCCTTCTAAGCACGTGTCTATATCATGCGTATTATGCTGATGACTCCAGAATGTATGTGCCTGATTTTTATTCAAATATTTTTAAAAGTATAATGAATGTCAATAAAATGTAAATCTTTACATTTAAAAAGGTTTTTAGGCACTTTTGACATTTACATTGTTGCCCATTGTGATTCAGGTTTCCTTTACATTTAACATCTTTCCAAAAAACAAAGGTTTTATCTTGTTCATCGCTGAATTTGATATTCAGTGTTTAAGAAATGAATGATCATAATATACTCCTTAAGTGAACTGATTAAAGATAATAACTTGAGAACTGAATCTCAATCCAAATATCATTAGTTCCAGTGTGTGTCTTTCAGACATTTGTAATGCTTGGATCTTGATAAGATGGGTCCTTTAGTCTTGAATTTTGTTACTGTCTTTCTACAAGTCAAGAACTGTTGTTGTAACAGTCACAACAACAGTTAATATAAAACCTTGCAGTAATCTTCTGCGGTAAGCTTACACAGGCACGATTGTTTCCAGGAAACCGCAGGAAAAAAGAAGGAAAAGGGTTAAGATCAACAGGAAAGCTAGAGTGAGGGATTTTAGATAGCAAAGAGGAAATGGCAGTGTCCCTGCCATGTTACACGCCCCACTGTCATCACTCACAGGAACATCCTCCATCATCCACGTTTGCATATCGTTGTTCCTAATTTATTACATGTTCCACATGTTAAGCGTGTGGACCTCCAGGGTGCAATTTTAGTTGCAGCAAACCATCAACAAATCTTTGTTTCTCCCCCTGGCAGAGTGCTTAGTAGAAGCGATAAAAGCTTTTTGAGAGAAACAGACTGGAACAATGGTGGGGACTTCACTCTAAACGGATTCCTGTTGCGCTGCAGCGCAAGATTGAGCACTGCTTCAGAAGCGCAGAAAGAGAGAGGAGAGAGAGAGGGAAAGGCATTTCATAAGATGAGCACAGAGCTAAGCAAAGGATACACAGAGTGAATGAAAGTGAGAGAGACACTTAAAACAAACCGTTTATTGACTCTGCTGGGGAGAGCTTGTGTGTGAAGTAGGAGCGGTGCAAAGATGCATGCGTGTCTACAGAGGCACGTCTTTAGTCTTCTGCACAAGTGCTCCCAGTCCTCTCAGCCACTTAGCACCCTGCCTGAGGGAGCTCAAGTGGCTGTTGCTGTAACATCTCGGGTAAAAATACTAAAGAGTCAGATGCTTTGAAAATAAAGAAAAGAACTGTGCTTTAGATAGATCCGTTTTCTTAAAAAGACAGTGCATACTTTTTGAAATAATGCTTCATTAACGCTAGAGTAAGTTCTCTCTCTGTTCTTAGATGCATTAAAAGACTTGTTGTGTGAAAGAAAAAATGCTCAGAATATATGTAAAAACTTTTGGATCACTTTTAGCATCTGTTACACATCACCCTTACTTTACAGTGGATAGTGGACATCAAATTACACATTGCTGTGCTTTATGTCCAGATGTTCTTCTCTAGCTCCAAAATATTATAGTATTTCATAATTTCCAAATACCTGATATAAAATGCTTGTAGGAAATTCAACGTTGCCTGAATTTTGTAATTATTATAACACAATTTAGTTGTATTGTGTTTCCAGATATTTTCCCCCCCAAAAAAAAGATTTCAAATTTTGCTGACATGCAAAAATGAATTTGTATCAAACAACATGTAATGCAAAAAAACCTGATGTTCATGAAAGCTATAAGAAGAATAAAGAATAATTAACTTAACTATATATATATATATATATATATATATATATATATATATATATATATTTTTTTATTTTTATAAAAAAAAAAATACTGT
>VURO01003678.1:4063-15374 GCA_015108175.1 Pelvicachromis taeniatus | reverse complement strand
TTGTCTATTATTTGTAGATACAACACTGACCCATCCCTTTTTTTTTTTTTTTATCAAGCAAAAGATAGAACCATGAAGGCTGGACGGGTAAGAAAAGCTTCAAGAGTTAGAAAATAGCAATGACAGATGACACTTTGGCTTTGACTCAAACCTATTTGTATTTGGTAGCAGTTTGTCACCGTCTACACTTGCAGACATTAAAAATGGATCTGCCAGGAAGGCTGTGTACCCACATCTGGTTTTGTAGAAAAGAGCATGCATACGCAGACTGAAAAAGACGAAAAGAAAATAGCAATGTAACTTTAATCACATCCAGACCTATAAAATGTAACTCTGAGCTGTAGTAATGGTAATCAGAAACAGAGTGGTCCCGCCAGGAGCCAATTCACTTTCTGTTTTTCATTAAAATGCTAGCCAGTACTTCTCACATCTCTGTGTGCATTTAAATAGTTAATGGACTGCCCATCCGCTTTGCTACTGTAAGTTGGAAGGCTAGAGGAGGCAGGGTGGAGCGCTTCAAAAGTTTCTTTCAGATCAGGAAGAGTGACTTTACAATCTTGCAATATTCATGATGTGTTTAGGAACCCTATACCCTTTCCTGGCTTTGAAGTTAAAGCAAGGCCAGATTTTATGTGTTCCTCGAAAATATTTGTTCCCTTTCACTGGTCAGTAATTGAGCACCAAGATAAACACATACAGTGTGTCTTTAAAAAAAAAAAAACATTTCCCAAGTTAATCACATTATTCTTTTGAGTTTTTCAACAGGATCAAATTAACAATGTTTGGCATCTATTTTTTAATGTTTTTAAACTGAATGCTTTTTCTCATGTTTCTTTATCTACCTCAGGTAAGAAGCTGTCTGATCATATACCCAGTCAGTATGGTTCTGTGGATCTCTCCTCACCAGTTCAGGTTGACTGCGCAGTCACTGTTATGGGGAAATACAGTTAAGTGTGTGTGGAAGGAGATCAGCAAAAGAGAGAGGGTAACTCTATACAGGGCCAGGATACCAGGTAGGAAGTCTAAATTCTTGCGCCGAACCCTTACAGAGACTTTAGTACGTGCAGCAGGACCTCTTTGAAGGAAACCATAAAATATTAAGGGGAAGTGGATACCTCACTTGGCTTATGCGGACATGAGTCAGGCCACACATAGGCTCACAAGCAAAATCTTCTTTTTCTCTCTTTATCTCTTTCTCGCACTTTCCTTCCCTTACTATCTCTGTCAGTCTTTGTGTTAAGAAAACTGTCATGGAGTTTCAAGCTACACAGATTGTAAGCGTTCCTGTCTGCTCTTTTCAGCTCTCCCACAAGCAGGAGTTCCTCAGCACTGGTTTTTCCTGCAGTTATTTTGTCTTCCCCCAAACTTCCCCCTGTACTTCAATAAATTAAAGGAATGTTATTATTCACAAATAAGATCAGTAATGTCCCACTTCTGACTTAAAATATGTGTGAAAACGACACAATTTATTAAGAAGAAAACAACAGAAAAAGCTGCACAAAATTCAGCCAAAGCAGCCAACAAAACGTTTTATAACTCAGCAAATGTGATTTCCATCATAGCATGCGCTTTTACAGTCATTTAGTATCATGTCATTGCCAAGCTTTTCATGTGTCATTAGGACTGGGCGATCTGTTCCATAGTCCAATCGCTCTCTCGTCCCCGTGCCATCGATGACTGATAGCATTACCGCTGGGATAGTGAAGTAGAGGAGGTAAATGTGCGCCCATTAGGGTAGTCCCATGCATCCTTCATAATCCACAATTGGTGACATAAAATACAAAAATAAGTACGTAAACGGAACAACAAAACAAAAACTCAGCACAGAGGACAACACATCAGGGGTTTACTTCTCATTTCCAGCATAAAGAGAGTTTTACATGTTACATGTTGGAATATGAAAAAGAACAAATTAGATTTACCGTAATTCTTATAAAAAGACTGTTAAGAATATGAAATAAAAGAGCCTGTTTCTGATTGCACACTCAGATTCAGCTGTAATTTAAATATCAGTAGAACTGTCAGACATGTATTCTATCAGAATGTACTTCTCTGCTTGTATGTGATAAAGATGACAATGAAGGATCAGTATAGCCACTCTGCACACACACCCACATTGATTTCAAGCATGGAGAAGTCCAGGAATGCCTGTGTTGCAAGTGCCGGTTATCTGAAACTATAGCGAGTTGATTTAATGTATTATTAATCTCATATTGATGATACTAATTTAGCTCATCAATGGGGAAATCAGCTAAAAATAGACTTGACTGGCAAGCTGGTCATTTTGTCCCTCGCCACAATCCTATATGTCATTTCACATCATTTTTCTCAGACTTTTTTGAATGAACATTACGAACACACCTGTATTGATAATGATGTTGGTAAATGCGTGTTTTTACTGGAGACTAATAGGTATGATCAAAAGGTCCTTAGAAGGTCTGGGTCATGAAGAAAAAATCCAAAACCTTTGCTGATTTCAATATAGCTTATCTACCATTTAAAATTCGATTCCAATGTATTTCCAGACAACTTTAATTGCAGCATTTAGATTATTTAGTCCTGCTCTTAGCATTTGCTCTGTGATCACTAGGGACCACATACTTCCACAGAGTGTACCTCTCTTTCAAACTAACCCCCCGATTTCATGAGTAGGATAAGCAGCGGGAATGAGAGCTGGGTCTTTAGCTACAATTGAGCAGGTTGATAGAAGAAGGGTCCAAAGTTTGCAAACCTGAAGACAACAGTTCAATTGAGGAGCATGACCAAGAGCATGCTCATCCTTTTTTTCTGACATTTGCGGGGTTATGAACTTATGTGAAATTGAACTTATGTGAAATTGCATGCTGACGCATAATATATTGAAATTACGTAACGTTTTTAACTATACCAACAGTCTTTGCTCACCGCCTGGATATATTTCCAAACATTCCAATTTCATCCACTTTCCCTGTACAAGTACATGGGACTGCAACAGGACTTGTGTGGAGTGATTTAAAAATGGCAGTAAAGATGATCTAGAACAGTTTATTTAATCAAACCTCATAATTACTTCTTTATCTTTTAAAAATAAACATATCATTTACTGTCTAAACCACCATTATCACCTCAGATTATTTAAATCAGTTTGAACACACGCACACACACACACACACACACACACACACACACACACACATGCTTGTGTACACCTATCCCCTTGGGGACATCCCATTGACATAATGCTTTTCCTAGCTGCATACCCTAACCCTAACCATCAAAACTGAATGAATAAATAAATAATAAATAAATAAAATAAAGTTTTATTTATTTTATTATTTATTGAATGCATAACCCTGACCCTTACCCTAAACCTAACCATAACCTAATTGTAACCCTGACACTAAAACCACGTTTTGAGTGTGAAAATCGCCTTCAACACTGTGGGGACCTGGATGTAGGTCCCCACCAGGGCGGTTGGTCCCCATCGGTATATAGTAAATTTCAGGTTTTTGGTCCCCATCAAGTAGGAAAAACACACACACACCACACACACACACAAATGTCAGGTTTTGCGATCTTAGTGAAGTCATCTAATTGACATAATATGTTCCCTAAGCCACTCATGCTAACCCTAACCACTGAAAATGGATGCCTAACCCTGACCCTTACCCAAAACCTAACCCTAACCTAATTGTAACCCTGACACTAAAACCACATTTTTGGACCGGGAATTTGGTCCCCATTAGGGCTGTTGGTCCCCACAAGTATAGTACATTTCAAACTTTTGGTTCCCACAAAGATGTTAATACCCATCCACCCACCCACACACACACAGACACAACTATTTTAACCTCTATAATTTCTTGTTTAATAAGATTTAGTACAAAATAATTATTTAAAATGAACCCATGTTCAGTTTTTTGTGCAGTACTGCTTTTCTTGTTATACCATCTGTATAAGGGTGTCAGACTGCAGAAGAGTCTAAAATTGTACATTTCTATGCCAGTACCCAACATTAGACTTTCCAATTTCACAGTTTCTAATGTTTTTAGGTAAATAAATAATAACTATGGATCTAAAGAATAGTGATCAATATTTGTGCCTCTAATGTTGTGTACTGCATGCAGAATTTTATTTAATTTCTAAGCATGTGAAAGCATGTACAGCTTGCTTATTGTGTCCCTGCAAAACTGACAACTTTGCTTTCTCAACACAAACGCAAAAGAGAAAAGAGAGAGAGAGAGAGAGAGAGAGAGAGAGAGAGAGAGAGAGAGAGAGAGACAGCATAGTATACATCCATCAACTTGGTGCCACTGTGCTCTGGCTGCTTTTAACCCTACAGCTATCTACCTCTCTGTCTCCATCCATCCATCTCCCCTCCTCCTCCCTCTTGCAGGAATGCTCAAAGTTACTGATACACAGTATGCCAAGCCAGATGGTCAGCCGCACGGTCGAAGCATGTACCACTCGGTTTCAACACCCTTCTAACAAACCCTCCTCCCAACTCCAGATGGCATGCCATGCCTGGTTCTTGTGCCACAGGGGGACTGCGACAGCATCGGCGTGACTCGAGTGCCTTGGGGCATGGTCCATGTGCATGTGTGTGAGTGTGCTCGTTTTGGTATGTGAATGTAAGCGTGTGTGCTTTTTTTTGGTGTGTGTTTTAAAGTCAAATGCCTTTCTCTCTTGGGCTGCTGATTTCTTCCCGTTGGCCAAATTTGGCTGCTGTGGTTCAATATGGAGTTTCATCAAAAATAATCCTCCCTGCTGAGCCTCACTGTTTAAGTAAGTGATTTCAAACAGAAGAACACAGTCTGTGAAAACTTGTCATGGATTTCCAAAAACATTTCGTTGTTGGAGGAATAATGTATACATACATATATCCTCCTCGGCTAAAGCTTCTGTTACACTTGACTGGGCTCATTCAGACAGAACACTGATATTGTGCTTCAATCCACTGTTTATGCTTCATCAGAAGCAGCTAATTAACACATCAGCCTCTCTGCTATCATTCGACTAGAGACATTCAGTAATACTTAGATTAGCATACTTTACATAGTCAGTGCCACACTTGTGTCTAGTTTTGCCTTGAGCAACACATAATCTTTTGCATTATAATAGAAACACACCAAAGTAGATTTAATTCATTGTTTGCGTTTATTGCTAAAAAAAAAAAAAAAACAACAGACTGTTCTCTTCTGCTGTATTTTCTTCCTGCGTCACCATGTAAATGTCAGGGGGTTTCAAAAGCAGTGAAACGGGAAACCAAGGGAGGAACATTGCCTCTGATCTGGGAATATTTCTGCTGATCACCCTTCTAAATTAAAAAGCAGTTATGAATAATCCTCACTGGAGACTCTACTTAAATTAATACCTCAATTAGATTGGGAACATTAAAGGTAGTAATGATTCCACTCCTCTGTATTGTAATTTAAGGCCTGCTTGCTCTTCCCCAGGAAAGCAGCTCTTTGCACTGAATATATTAGAGTAGATTAATGAGGGGAGGATATGGAGGTGGTTTGCACTGAAAGCCAGTCCACTCTGCTTTTCACATACCCTTAATGGTATGAAAAGTGATCTTGCAATGTGTGTCAGTCAAAGATTGCAGGATACCTTTGACAATAGTTCTGGAAATAACTCTTAAAGGTAACTCCACGCAAATGCCACCTACACCAAATAACAACATATAACTATGATCATCTATCTGGGCAAGGACGCACTTCAGTCAGGACCATCACCTTTCTATGTTGCCGTGCACTCCATGGCTCCACCTGAGTGCTGGGGTGGGGTTGTAACGATCGGTACGTGTAAGTGATCCATCCCTAATCGATCCAGACTGTCAGCATGGACTAGACATTCACCTCTGCCTGTTATCTCTATCTGTAAGGAAGCCTGCCTCAAGCACGTCAGTGACCACAGCCTAACCCAGCTGGTCAGCTCCAGTCACAACCCGTTGTCGTGGAGATGAGTCACCTGTAAGTTCTAGCCTGTTCTTGTGGGTTTGGATCTGGGTCCAATGTCACGTTTAACTATGGTGAAATGAACAACAGTGGGATATTGGCTGGCTTATATTGTATTAATAGGTTAAATCTATGGTGACCTTATTTTTGGTGAAGCAGCGTGATAATTGGAAGTCCTGCACAACACTAGGGATTACCATGTTTATCCTCCTTTAATCCCCATAAACATTAAGACACAACAAGCTACATGCTGATTAGCTTCAGGCAGGAGCAATCAATCAGAGAGAGATAAATAGCTCCCTGGCTTTCTATCCACATGAAAGAAGGGCAAGTAAACAGCTAATATATTGCTTCTCAGACCTTACCATGGTTTTACCACCTCTATAAGCACCATGTGAAATGATACCATGTGGAATGCCCGTCACTAGTTACCATCTACAAAAGTGCCAGATAAGACTTGCAACAATAAATCTTTCTAATACAGCATTTTCCAGTAATATTTTGGATTAAGTCTGTAACTTTAAAGTGGTTTTTTAATGCAAGTAATTCATTTTAATAGTCAATTCTTTCCGAACTGCCGGTTGACAATCAAAAGTGTAAACATTTATCACATGCTCCAGACCTGTGGGTAGGATGCCTCCTTTGGCAGACAGGAGGCCATTTTGCCATGCTGCATATTTGCCTATTCAGTCAGGGAATGGGCAGAACCCCTCAAGCAGAACATATTCAGGAGGTGCGTTTTGAGGACTTCATGTTTGCAAATGACTTGCAGGTACACACATAAAACCCCCTACCTGCTCTTGATAAAGAGACTTGTTGAAACCCAGACAAGCGCGGCTGCTCAGCGACTCTAACCAGATGCAGGCTTGAGGAGACAGGTTGTGTGGTGAGATGGAAAGGGTGGGGTGGTGGGGGGAATACGCTCTTTCCTTGTCCGTGCGACGCCATGATAAGGAGACACTAGAGCTTGTTTACATGCGGCAATGGGAAAACAAATTGAAAATCCCTGCCAGGACGCAGATGCATATCAAAACAGGATTATTTTAGAAATAATCGCCCATGCCACAAACTGTCACCAGCTAATCTCCACTTTGTTAGAATTCAAATTACTTTCCCATGTTTACATTGCCATTACTGCAAGGGCAGGGACCAGGGACTCTATGGGGGCCTATTTGCACAAGAGTAGCAATAAAAAAAACAGATAAAATAAACTTTCCATAAATATTCCAGACCGGAGAGAATGCTCAGGTCCTGTATGTCCTTTAGGAATATTGGATAGGACAAGCTTTTGGAATAATGGAGACTGAAAGGCCCAGTATAATGCAGAGACAGCAAACAGATTGAAATTGTGATGGTTTGTCTATCTAGTGCTGTGATAAACTGGCAATGGGAAGAGCCAATCAGAAGTGGACAAAAAAAACTATCAGAATAGCCTCCACTGACCTCCACCTGGCCAGAATATATCAGACTCAGAATGAGCCAAGCAAATCTGGACTTGGCGAAGAAGAACAGAAGTGCATTAAGTTTGAGCTCTGTCGGAGGCAAAGGCGTCTCTTGTCTCTGGATCAGGTTTCTGGTGTTTATCACTTCTAGCTGTGCTGGCACTGAGGACAGTCACACTATCCCTTATCCAGTGCTGTCAGTCAGTGGGCCGAGCCATCTCAGTCATAGCAGCCCTGTGCATCAGTGTGCTTTAGCACTGGAGGGAACCATGGAAAAACACACAGGGCTTATTGCCCGATATCCCAACCGATCAATGGGGCTTGTCCTTAAGTGAGAACGGAAGTGCAAAGCTGTGCAAAACAGTTCTCATGTATCAGAATCCTTGCCAAACCTTACATTGTTAATTCTGAATATACAGATTACAAAACAAAAATTGTTTACACTTTTCAAACTTAATTGATAATTAAAAAAAAAAAAAAAGTCAGCTAAGATGAGAAAGAGACAAGCTTCTGTGCATTTAAAGTCAAATAGTCCCTTCCGCATAAGAGACAGTATCGCTCTGCGTTTTTCTCCAAAAACTTTTCTGGCTTTCAGAGTCTCTGTGCTAGTCTATTTGTTGCCATGCCATGCTGTTATAGAGGTTGGCCTTATGGTTCCCAGAAGGATAGGGGATGTGTCTTGTGGTGAAAACCACACTGTGTGACAGACACAGAGGAGACATGAGGAAAGTAGTTCTCATCTATGTTCAATGCAGCAGTGGTCACATCAAAGGCTATTAACTTGTTTTCTTTTGGTTCACCAAAGGCTCCGGCATTCTTGCTCTAAAAATTAAATTCACAAACAAATTCATTTACAAATCCCACACTCACAATGTCCTTGGAACAGAAAATGCATCATTTTTGAGGCCTAAATATTGCGATGGGTGACCAAACGCAAATTAATGGTGTTCACCCAGAGTGTTCTCTTCATAATGCCGCCGTGTTTCTGTGAGGCAAAGCATGCAGTCTGAGAGGAGACACTGTGGTGGTGACTCGAATCTACGACTCTGCTCTGACTTTGCTTATGTTCCCAGCCCTTGCCTGAGGCGGCAAACGGCTTTGCTCACTAAGGGAGGGAGGAGAGGGAGTGCGGCATGGGATGGTACGGGAGGGGAGGAGAGAGGCAGACAGAGGTAGGTTAGATTAGGTTTGACAGGGTAATGCTTTGAAAAGGGCCCCGTTAGATGATTTATTCTCAAACACCTATCCATAATGGACTTGTGCGTGTTTCTATTAAGAAAGATGGAGATGGTGCTATGCTCACTTTCATAGACGCTCAGTGGTCTGTCGTGCTGTCTGTCCCTCCTTTCAAACTTCAGTCTCTTCATCTTTTCCGCTGTCCCTTATGCACTCTCGCTGAGACAGACACACTCCTACTTTTACTCTTTCAAATTTCTTACTCATCAAAGATTCCCAACAGATATTTTGTCAGTTAGTCCAGCTTTGGATGTTTAACAGCATAACAAGCACACAACGCAGTGTTGTAACCAAGGAGACAGAGCTTTGCTGGAGCATAAGTCTTCTGTACTCAGACGCAGCATGAGACTTAGCACCTACTAGCTGCGTGCGACTACGCCTGTAGCCAAGCCAAAAGAGGTCTGTCTTTTTAAATTTTTTTACTGGTTGTCTTACCAGCTGCTGGGCTGCAGCACTCCGTGTGGGAGTGTAGCGGTTTAGAGTACACCAGAAATGGAGGAGGATAGAAGAGGAAGTCAAATAAACATCATCTCTGAAAGCGTGAATGAAAAGATGATGGTTATACCAGACAAACTCCGGAAGCAGTTGAACCCTTGAGCTGTTTGTTTAATCTAAATGAGAAAGGGACTGCAACACAATAAACATACACCCATACTGCACATCATAAATAATACAACCCAATAAAAGCAGCATCAATTCAGGTTATATTCTATTTCTTTTTTTTTACCTATTTTCTGTTCACAATATCATCATCGCTAACCAAGATAGAACTTTTGTTGTTGTTGTTTTTTTCAGTTTTTCACTAAAACTAGACTTGTGCATACTGCAGACTGAAAGAACAAAATGTTTCTGCCGAGTAGATTTTCAACCCTCGCTTTTTTTTATGTGCTTTCATAACCCTGTCTTAGGCCTTGAGTTCAGAGCATGACTTCCTGTGACTGGCGAACCAGGCTGATAACAGTGGTTTCAGTTAAGTAGGGTCAAAGTTGACATAGGAACATTAGAGCAGCCAGTAAGAGAGAGCTGGCACTGCTTGGACAACCCAAACAGGAAGCAGCGTTTTATTCAGTGCGGTTGACAAAGATATCAGGCTAGAGAGAACTATGATGGGGTTAGGGTAAGATATGGATGCCTCCTCTATAAGCCATAGCAGGAAGGAGAAGAAATAGATACCATCCTCGCCGCAGTGCTGGGAAGGTGCAGCTCATATCGGACAATCATATTACAGAAGAAAACAAACACTGCTGCAAGACAAAAAAAAAAATGAGATTTAACAGTTAATTGTAATAGTAAGTATAATTTATCAAAGTTAAAATACTGTGATCAGTTTTTATTTTGACACAATAATTTGTTTTTCAGATTTTTGTTTAATTTTGCAGTTATTTGGTCTCTCTTCATCTTTTCAATCTTTTTTTTGCCGACACCTCTGCATCCACTAAAGTCATGCACAGCTACACATAAAAACCTACAAAGGGCTACACAACCGCAGCTGTTACTAATGCGAACTAGGTATTTTATTTTCATTTGTGCACAGGACAAGAGTGAATCATGGCAGCATTGGTGTGCAGGCGCCAAAACAGCCCGCTGATGTTTCGCTCACAAACACTGCACTCCATCCTAAATCACATGCATCAACTTTTCTCCAAGGCAATTTAATGCACCCCTTTCACATATAATGCATTTTTAGAAATGTCAAACAATATAACTATAAATAAAACACCGTTCCACAACAGGCGCAAATGCGCACAGCTACAAAGGCAGTGCAGCTACATAACTGGATGCATTAGTGTTTTGTCTCTAACAGCAGAAAGCCCAGGTCACTATGTACCGTTGCAATAAATCCAGTTAATTTATTGTCAAGACAGTTTGCTGAAAACCAACATTCATTATGTTAGCTCGCTCAGTGGAACATGTCAGCGGGCATTTTAGATGTTCAGAGTCTGTTAGTGTTTTTGTTTGCACAGCAGTGGCAGAAGCTGCAGTCTCGCATTCCGGTGACTTTTGAGGTGGTGAGAATTGATACACTATCTGTGGCAACAGAAACTTCACTACCTGCCTCTCTCCCTTTTCTCGGCCCCACACGGATGTAGGTTTGTGCCTGCAGTTGTGCGCAAGTTCATCTAAACAGAAGCAATACAGCACTCACACGTAGCTGTGAACCTCAGTGTGACCACCTTTACCACAGGTTGCCTTTGGAAGCCCTCACCCCACACCCCTCAGCTTGTACCCCTCACCCCCCTTCCAGTTTGAGGAGCTGTTAGAGACAAGTAGCGGAGCTGTGGTTTCTCTTGTTGCATGAACCATTTGAAACCATTCATCACTGACCCACAGAGTTATTTAATTAATTCCAATTCCCAGTCCAAATCCTCTCTAATGTTCCTGAAATTAAATCATCTTAAAAAGAAAAAAAAGAAAAAGACCCAATCACAATCTGTATAAATTCTACTCTGAAGAAAAGCCTAGCGTAAATGTCAAAGACTTAAATAAATGTGTATGTAATTTGCTGTGCACAGATGGATTTCCTTATAAATACATATAAAGATGACGCTGGTCCACTTTATTGAGAGCATGACAAAGTCATAGAAATAGAGGCAGGTCCAGGAAAGTAGGTAGCAAAGGTGTATGAAGCTTTGTTGGCTAACACATCACTAAAAAAGCTGTGCTCCGGGGGGGGGGGGGGGCCGATGATGGTAA
>VURO01003677.1:56805-88773 GCA_015108175.1 Pelvicachromis taeniatus | reverse complement strand
CAGCACAAACAGAGCTGCTTGAGGTATGCTCAAGCACATTTGGACAAGCCAGCTTCATTTTGGAATAAGGTGCTGTGGACTGATGAAACTAAGATTGAGTTATTGGGGCATAACAAGGGGCGTTATGCATAGAGAAAAAGAACACAGCATTCCAAGAAAAACACCTGCTACCTACAGTAAAATATGGTGATGGTCCCATTATGCTGTGGGGCTGTGTGGCCAGTGCAGGGACTGGGACTCTTGTCAAAGTTGAGCGATGCATGGATTCCACTCAGTATCAGCAGATTCTGGAGACCAATGTCCAGGAATCAGTGACAAAGCTGAAGCTGCGCCGGGGCTGGATCTTTCAACAAAACAACGACCCTAAACACAGCTCAAAATCCACTAAGGCATTCATGCAGAGGAACAAGTACAACGTTCTGGAATGGCCGTCTCAGTCCCCAGACCTGAGTATCATTGAAAATCTGTGGTGTGAGTTAAAGAGAGCTGTCCATGCTCAGAAGTCATCACATCTGAATGAACTAGAGATGTTTTGTAAAGAGGAATGGTCCAAAATACCTTCAGCCAGAATCCAGACTCTCATTGGAACCTACAGGAAGCGTTTAGAGGCTGTAATTTCTGCAAAAGGAGGATCTACTAAATATTGATTTCTTCTTTTTTTTTTTGTGGTGCCCAAATTTATGCACCTGCCTAATATTGTTTAAAGAATTATTGCACACTTTCTGTAAATCCAATAAACTTCATTTCACTTCTCAAATATCACTGTGTGTGTCTCCTATATGATATATTTAACTGACATTTTGTATCGTAACAACCAAAAATTTATACAAAAAAATCATGACGATTAACAAGGTTGCCCAAACTTTCGCATCCCACTGTATCAAGTGAATCATAGTGTTCACAGGGCTGCCACATCATTACAGCTAAGCTACATTCAAAACGAAAGTGTATTAGCTATCTTTTCCTCTTCTTATCTACACCCGCATAAACCATGCCCCCTTTTGTTAACGCGGTATCCTTTTCAGTTTTAATTTGTGCCATTTGCACTGGAGGCGTTCTCTCAAAACAGCTCCCAGATGTGTGTCTGAAAGTCATTCTGGAAAAAGCCATACACTCTACACAAAGTCTTTTGATAATGTCTGGAAGCCCCATGACAGGACAATACATCATTTCCAACCTCAGCTAAGAAATCTCCCATTTTGGTGGGGGTGGCAGTGGGGGGTGGGGGCTTCAGGCTATATTCCTTTCTGGGACTTGTGCCACAGTGGTTAGTGGGACTGAAATCACAGAGAACACACTAAAGCTGAACCAAATTTCACTGGGATTAAACAGCATCACAGGATACAGTTTACTTTAGGTTATATAATATATAGCAGTAGTTACTAGTGTGCCACTGTAGGCAAAAATGTCTGATAAGGCATAAAGAACAAGGTTGACAACCTGTTAGTGAAGAGGCATCTTTAGATAATATATTTACACTTATTTATCACTATTATATTCAGCATTATTATGTTATAACACTATTCTTTGTTATTCATGCATTCAATCTGTTGAAAAAAATGCTTATGTAATAAACTCGGTGTATCTGTAGAAATGTAATAGCTCTCTGGATTCATACTTTTTTCTAAAATAAATAATACTTCCCTCCCTTCTTGTTATCACTCATTTAGGATACAGTAAAGATTCTGCAATGAGAAATCTTGAATATTCTTTAA
The DNA here is from genome assembly GCA_015108175.1 of Pelvicachromis taeniatus. Classification (NCBI taxonomy): domain Eukaryota; kingdom Metazoa; phylum Chordata; class Actinopteri; order Cichliformes; family Cichlidae; genus Pelvicachromis; species Pelvicachromis taeniatus. The sequence continues at coordinate 87,058 of VURO01003677.1, read as the reverse complement.
TTACTGTTCACTGGAGATGTGCACATAACAGATAGTCCAGATTATGCTGTGTTATAGCCCTTCATATGTTTGCATTTTTATTCAAAACATGTAACACACGTGCAGAGTATTAGTGACTGCTCAGTCATGGTCACATCTTGACTTGTTGACCTTTTTCAGCCTGATATTGGTTGAAATCTCTGACTCTAACTGATAAAGTAAATACTTTGTCTAAACAGTGGGTGGGTGGTTATTGCATGGAAGTAAAGCGAGTAAGTACTTTAAACAACTAAGTTGATTTTAAAAGCACTTCAGTATTTCTGTTGCACGATATGTGAGAGTTTTACCTTACTACAGTTCAAACAAAGCTAATTGCTTTTGGAGACTATCATTTTAAAGGACATTCAGATTAAAACATACAATAAAAAAATCAAAAACAAAACGTTTGAATTATTTCCATTTAACACACTTAACTGTAACTGAAAAAAAATCCTAAAATTTAATACAACACGTTTTACAGGGAAATAATTTAAGATTAAACTCACATTACATACTTTGATTAAAGGATATTTTTCCTCGTTATATTCTGTACATACAATTGACATGGGACCTCGTTTTTTTCTCAGCAAAATATCTGAAAGAGTTTCTACTTTTTTTGTTGGTTGTTTTTGTTTTTTGTTTTTTTGAACTACCTAGCCATAATTTGGCTACTTAAAAACGTTAACACTCCAGCCCTGAAAGTGCATGCCACCTTAACTTTTTGATAAGCATTATTTCAGCCAATTATATTCGTCCACAAATTAACACAACCTTTATCTTTATTTTCATTGGCTACAATATGCTGCCAGTCATTGACGCAATGGCCTTTCTCCAACCAATGGTAAGGTCTTTTCTTTGTAAAAGATGAGCAACAGGCGACCACAGAGTGGGGCAGCAGAAGAGAGTTTATCGTTTGTTGTTACACAGCAGTACTAGTCTGAAGCTTTTATGGTTTAGGTTAACCTATTTTTGAGCAAGAGGTAGTTGCCAACGGTAACTGTATATACGTTGTTTCTATAGAGGAACCCGGTTTATTCGAGGTCGTGGCATGGATGAGGTACGGCCTACCAGTGGTGCACAAGCCCACGGGCTGGTGCCGCTGTTTCCTCCTGGGCTGCAGGCTATCTATGGGGAATGTCGGCGACTTTATCCCGAGCAGGCAAACCCGCTTCAAGTAACAGCCATTGTAAAATATTGGTAAGTAACCCATATTGCTGTTGCTCGTCTGACATGCGTGCGGGCATTACGTTTGTATAATATGTTTAATCTAAACATTCTACTGCTAAACATTAGCCCACAGCTAGATTAGCTTCCGAGCTAACATTGTAGCTAACCCAACATCCTGAAGCCATACTGGAGTTACTGCTATTCGGAAAGTTTGAGAATTTCTCTTCTGAACCATACTGGCTTAAATTCAGCTATTGAAATGTGTCTCACTGCATTTATGTGTATAAATGGTCTCCATTGTTACCCAGATATCTTTACATTTAGGATGCCAAGGAAAAGCCTATTGACAACAATAACAAAACTGTGCATGGTTCTCATTTTTTGCTTCTCGTAGGCTGGGTGGACCAGACCCGTTAGACTACATCAGTATGTATAGAAATGTAGGCTGTCCAGCTCAGGACGTCCAGGAACATTGGCACTATGTGAGCTTTGGACTCAGTGACCTGTATGGGGATAACCGTGTTCACGAGTAAGTATTGTGTCAGTAACACCAGTCGTGGTTTTTAAAAGCCCCTCTGTGTGACCGTTTATTGAATGTGAGAAGTAATTTTGACCCATCCAATATTTCAATTGTCAGCCCTTTAATAAATGTCTCTGACCAACTGTGAACTCTGAATATTTTGTTCATCTCAATAAGTATTTGGCTTATCACAGCCCTCATGCATAAAAGAATAACACAAGTATAAGTGCTGACATTTTGTCAGTCCATGTTCTCATTAAGTTTGTTTGCCAGATTTACAGGACCAGATGGACCAAGTGGGTTTGGCTTTGAGCTCACTTTTAGGCTCAAAAGAGAGGTGGGGGAGACCGCACCACCAACATGGCCAGCTGAGCTCATGCAAGGTTTGGCTCGCTATGTCTTCCAGTCAGGTAAGGGCACAAAGCAGTTTTGCAGTTTAAAAAAATGTTTGCATGGATAAAGGCCATGTTAAAACACAATCAAATAAAAGAATTGAAAGAGGTCAAGAACTTTACTGTGGGTAGTTTAGCAGCAAAAATATTTGTAGTAGTACAGGGCTGACACGAGAGACAGAGGGCACCACCATTCTGCCATCTTAAACGACAGAAATAAACTGTATTAAGTTGTGGTAACTGGCTTTAAAAGACACTTTTCAGACTAAACAAGCAATTTATTTTCATAAATAATTTTTGTTTTGTTTTTGTCAATTTAAAAAATTTTATAGAAAAACTGAATAATCAGCAAAAGACTGGTTCAGTGGTTTCAAAAACAAAGACCATTGACTCCTACAGATCATGTGCCTTTGTTATTGTCCTAGGGGCATTGTGCTAGCATGGTTTAGGACCTTTTTTTTTATTTTATTTTTTTTTAGATTAGATACAACTTTATTTATCTTTATTTATCCCGAGGGAAATTCTTTTTTTCCCTACAAGGGTCACTGCAAATAGATCGTTGTACTGTGATGTTATATTTTTATCTTGATGCGAGTGCTCTCTTTTGGGATGTCTTCTCCATTCATAGAGCACCAAGTGTCACTCGGTCACTCCAAGAGAATGAAAATAATATGACTGTTATACTATTCCTTTCACTATCACCATATCTCAAACCAGTGCAGCATCTGTGGGAGATTTTTAGACTGATGTGTTTCGCCTCTTTCAGACATGCATAGCCTTCCATTAATCCGATAGTATCATGTTGGCTTCGTATTTGAATGTGCACCCTGGTCAGTTCGCCATGAAGATTGAAACTGCAGGCTTACTGCAGTCAGATCTAGTTAAGTTTATGTATTGCTTTAAACACGACACAGTCTAAATTGTGAGTTGTATTAACACGCATAAGGTTATGACTGTGCTTGTCTCTTCAGTCAACACTTTTTAGAACTTTCAGCAAAGATCAAAATGTTCATCTTTGTTGCATTTTTGCGACATCCTATCTAGATGATAGATCTCTGATCAGATCCATATGCAATAGTTTGAAGTAGCCGCTGTAGCCTTGTACGGTGGACAAAATCAAAGATGACTGGAACTGAACCACCAACCTTTCGCTTGTCACTGAACTGTGCAGCTGATATCATAGTTCTCTTACTACTGACCTGAATAAACAGTATCAAGACAGTCATTGACACAGAAAGGTAAAGTTATTCCCTAAAGAGGGGATAACGTGCTAAAAGAAATGCATATCATGGTTCTAGCAGTGTTCTGGAGATTTGAAGAATCTGCACAATGGTGCACTGATACTGGTGGCTCAAAATCTGACCAAGACACTATGCTGTTTTGTTTTGGGGTTTTTCCATTTTGTACCAATCTGTACATTCTTGGTCATTCACTTAAACATTTATAACACAGTGTACTTGTTTGTTAACATTCTAGCAAATGATTTATCTGCAAAGTTTTAATGTGATAACTCTCTCTTGGCCAAGCAAATCACGGTGGTGTGCCAAAGAATGTGCTCTTTGTAAAGGTAGCTTGCAATCCTAATGATGCATGTAAACAAGCTTAACTAGAGGAGTCTGCTCTGGGCATCATTTGTGTGTGTTGTAGCTCTGGGTATTGAAACGACATCTAATTTCCCTTTTGTTATCTTTTGCTGTTTTTAGTAGGAATGTTTTCACAAGTTGCAAACAAGACAGTTGTGGTAGTGTGAATATGCATGGGTGTATACACTGTTGCCATGTTCCTTTGAATCCAGCATTTTTGTATATAATGTAATTTGATAGACAAGAAGGGAAGCATGCAGAAAGAGAAGACTTTTTACTCCAGACTCACCTCTACTCAGTCCATCTCTGCTTTCCAGCTGGGGTCAATTTGTGTGTGGGTGGGCTAGGCCCCTAAGCTAAATGAATGCTGATTCCTGGCCATCTACCCCCGTCTCGTTTCTCCTCGTATGTTACCTCCCAAACAGTCAGATTAGCTTAGATGGAAATGTAGTTTTTATATGTTTCTTTCCATATTTGGGTCTCATTTTGACTGTTTTTCCTCTTACTCATGCTTCCTCTTTTTCTGATCTGCCTGCCCTCTTCTCATGTTACTGGACCTTTCCTTCAACAGAAAGTAAGATTGTTTGAGCAGCCAATGACAGGGTGTCTGCTAGATATATTATAATCCTGTGATTTGTTATTATTTAAAAATGTCTCCTTTTTTTTCTCTTCTCTCATGCAGAAAACACATTTTGTAGTGGTGACCACATATCGTGGCACAGTCCACTAGACAACAGCGAATCTCGTATCCAGCATATGTTGCTTACAGAAGACCCACAGATGCAACCGGTTCAGACGCCATTTGGCACAGTGAGTTTCCTCCAGGTGAGTTTTTAATGTCACTTGTCACTAGTGTAATCCACTTGACAGTAGGCTCAAAGCGATTCTGTGTCGAGCTAACTAATGTGAGATTTGCTGTGTGTCCCTTTTGAGTAGGTTTTTGCCTATGCTTGGGTAATGCATAGGCAAAATGCATTACCCCAGGTTGCATTACTGGGGTAATGCAACCTATGTAAATGTTGTTGTGAAGTCCTTAAAAAAACACACAGCAGAGGATAGGGGTGGCTGTAGCTCATCAGGTCATTTACTGATCAGAAGGTTGGTGGTTCGACTGGCTGTTCCAGTCTACATGCCAAATATCCTTGGGCAAGATACTAACCTCAAGTTGCTCTCGGATGCAGCAGATGGAGTATGAATATCTGTGAATGTTAGCTAGAAAGCTCTTCCGTGTGCTTGTATGAATGGGTGAATGAGGCAAGTTGTATAAAGGGCTTTGAGTGGTCAGGCAGAGTAGAAATGTGCTATATAAGAACCAGTTCATTTACCATTTACATAGCTCAATGGCCATGATGCTGTGCATGGCTCAAATAGTTATTGGCTTAAATGTGGCAGCAGAGTTCAGTGTGAACAGGAGAAGCGCAGAAAACAAATATTTTTTTTAAAAAAAGCCACGGACAGGTGGTTATAATGGACGCTTTTCATTGTTTTGTTCTTTTAGCTGATATAACTGATTTTTCTGTGGCTGAAGGACCAGCAACACCACAAGGAAGAGTAGATTACAGATGTGTTGTTTGCGACATCGCCCCCTTGTGACAGTAAACGGCTGCAACAGTTGACTGTAGGCAAATGAGGAGAGGAACACAGTATCAAAAAGCCACCTTCACTCATCAGAAGATATTTTGGCAATTATTCAATATTATGTAGTGTTACCCAATATTAATAAAATAGGCATGATGTGTTTTACAACACTTGGTGTAAAAACCATAAAATGTGTCTCTTGTAGATTGTGGGAGTATGTACAGAGGAGCTGCAGGCGGCCCAACAGTGGAATGGACAGGGTATCCTGGAGCTGATGCGTGGAGTCAGAGTGTGAGTAGAAGTGTGTAGCAGGTGATCTGGACAAAACTAGTTTTACTTTTTATTCTGTAGCTTAGCCTGGATTTGCACGTAGGTGTTGATTAGTCAAACCTGCGTGTGATTTTTCTGTAGAACTGAAAGTTGTCATTTGAAGTAGAAAGCATAACTTGACTTTAACATTACACAAATATTTTTGTCCCTTTTTAGTGCACTCCATATCTGGCAGGTAAAATCTAAATGATTTACCTGCTTGCACACAGTATTTTTCTTGTTTTTCTTTCTTTCTTTTCTTTTTTTTTTTTTTTACAGTTGTCTGTAAATGGTCAATCATTGAACTTGTAGGAACTGAGTTGAATAGAAACACCATTATGTGAATGCCACTTTGTCGTAGATTGTGTGCTGCTCAGTTTGAGAGTACATTGTGAGCAGCTAGTGAAGAGCATAGTTACTTGTTAATTCATTAACTTGGTGTGTTTTAACTTGAAGTTAATACTGACCTGATCTAATGGTGATGCTTTTCCTGTGCACAGGGCCGGTGGCCCCTGGCTAATCACTGACATGAGGAGAGGGGAGACCATTTTTGAAATTGATCCTCAGCTACAAGTAAGCTTTACTGAATTCTGCAACATGTTGCTTTTATACAATATGACATAAAGAGGCAGTTTTATGGTCTTTAAGTATTTATTTATTTTGTGTTCTGCTTTTGGAAAGATTTGTCATGGAAACTTAAGCATGATCAAAATCTTCTTTAAAGAATTAAGCTTAGTGTGACTTAAACGAAACCTGTTGCCACTATATAGAAGATCAGAGCAAGTAGCACTGTTTGTGGCTCTAGAGCAGGGATGTCAAATGCTCTGCGGGGAGACTCTGCCCCCTCTGGGTCTTATGTTTGACACGCCTTATCTATAGAAAGCATACAATAGGGTATCAACAGAGAAACTGTGGTATTGTGTGAGGTCATCAGCAGTGGAGGAGAAGTATTTGAGGGTAGTGCAGGACATTTATGAGGACAATGAGATAGGGGTGAAGTGTGCGGTTGGCGTGATAGATGGGTTCAAGAGACCCACTATGTTTAGAGGGAGTGGCACTAACAAGAAAACGGGAGGCTGAGCTGGAGGTAGCAGAATGGATAGGATTAGAAATGAGCATATCAGAGCAGTTTGAAGACGAGGCTGAGATGGTTTTGACATGTGCAGAGGATGGATAGTGGATGTATTGGACAAAGGATTTTAAATATAGAGCTGGCAGCCAGAAGGAAAAGTAGTGAAGGAGGACATGCAGAGGGTTGGTGTGACAATGGAAGATACTAGTGATAGGGTCAGATGGTAGTAGATGGTCTGCCATGGCGCCCCTAAAGAGAACAACCAAAAGAAGTAGTAGTGGTTGAAAATAAACCATTTGAAGTGCAATGATTTGTTGATATTTGAAGCAAAATCTTGTACAAAGTACTTTAAAGGGAACCCTTTATGGATAAGGTAGAGTGTGGTTTTTTTTTGTTTTTGTTTTTGTTTTTCCTTATGTTGATGTTTTTTTTGTTTGTTTTTTTTAGTCTTAGACCTAACATGAATTACAACATAAGTTTATCTGTCTTGTCTCTGCTAGTTTAGTGTTTCTGTTAATTTATGCTGTAAATTTATGTTGCATGTAGCACCTTGGACCTGGAGGAACGTTGTTTCATTTCATTGTGTACTTAACTGTACACGGTTGAAGTGACAATAAAGCCGACTTGACTTGACTTGTTTTGCTGTCGCAAGTTTTTATCACCTCTTTTTTGCCTGTAGATATTTATGCATCGTTTTCATTTCTGAAGAAGTTGACATTGTGTTTTATGTGAGCTTGTGTTGACAATTTGTATATATTTCTTGCCTATCTAAGCAGGAGAGAGTGGACCAGGGTATTGAGACAGAAGGCTCGAACCTGAGTGGGGTCAGCGCCAAGTGTGTGTGGGATGATCTGAGTCGGCCGCCAGAGGATGAGGAGGACAGTCGATCAATCTGCATTGGATCACAGCCACGCAGGCTCTCAGACAAAGGTATGCCAACTTCCAAAGAAGCACATATGATAGATACTCAAGCTGAGCAGAAATGCCAAAGCTAATGAAATAATACTTGTTTGTGTCTTTGTCTGTGTGCTGACAGACACAGAGCAGATCAGGGAGACTCTGAGAAAAGGACTGGAGTTTAACAGCAAAGCAGCCCTACCACCTATCAACAGCCAGAAACAGAGCCACGAGAGACCGCAGTGAGTGTTCCTCCTACACTCCAGCACTCACACTCTTAACATGGGTTCAGCTCAGCACAAGGGTTGCACCAGGATAACTCCCTCCCTCTTGTGCAGTGACTCAAATCCCCAGTGACATCTGAACTATCATCACTGTTTTTTCTTAGCTACCAGCATATTGTGTTGGTGTGTTGCTATTCTTCTGCAGTATCAGGTAACTGCTTCATGAAAGGAGTTGTGAAATCTGTGTGTGTACGAGCCAAAAAGCTGCCTTTTCCTTCTTAGCTGTTTTCTAACTGACTCATCAGTGAACATACCATCCTCTACTTCCTCACTAAGATTATTTTCTTTTTCTTTCTGTGTTTCTCAGGAGTCGGAAGGACAGTTTGGAGAGTGAGAGCTCAGCAGCTATTGTTCCTCATGAGTTGGTCCGAACACGGCAGTTGGAGAGTGTCCATTTGAAATTCAACCAAGAGTCAGGCACACTGTTGCCCCTCTGCTTGCGGTAAAGCACCATTCTCCCTCTCCTACACCCGCTCGGCAAATGAACCCTTTCTGAATGTTTGTGGGACCGAAAGGATACCCCAAATATTTATTTTGAATGGGTGTGGCTGAGTATAATGGCACGTAAGACCGCTAGTTCCTCAGTGGTGAATGAAGAGGCTTTCTGAAAGGCACCCTCAAATATCAGTTGAATTTCCTCCCACATATACTTTGATATCACTTCAAAGTCTGAAGAAAATAACAAGTTAGCTGCTTTTTAGTGGGCCCAGTGTTATCATAAGTGAGCAGAATGTGAAGCAGCTTAAAGTCGATATTAATGTTACCTGTAACATCAAAGAACTGACAGTCAGGAATTTAGTATTTGTTAACAGTGGACTGTTGGACATAGACTCTGATCCTCTGTATTTGTCTGACATGTTTTGGTGTTTTTACATCTATTTCTTAGCTTTTCTTAAACAGGGAAGTCAATGAAGGTTATTAGGGTACATTGACAAACCAACTGAATCAGTGCTGTCAACACAGCATGTGGAGAATGTCTCGCTCTCTTTCCTGCTTGTCTACACAGCAAGAAGTGTATCAAACAGCAGGAAGAGGATTTAGGACAAAGATAGTACATTAATACGGATTGGCAGATATACATTTTATGTTAAAGTTACCTCCATATGTTCATGACAGTCACGTGGTTTATAAATCCTTACCATTTCAGCCAACTTACATTGAAGTTCCAGAGAAAAAAATGTTAATCTTAAAATGAGAAAGAGAAGGGAGCCTGCACTTGGTGAAAGCAATGCGTTATTGACAAAACAAAAGCATCTCTTGCCTCTAATTGACTTTTGGAATTCACAGTCCAGTCTGGATTTGGTTTACTTTTCACTGGGGGTATAGGTGACATTTATAGGAAACCAAACAAAATGCCATCTAAGCGGACTATCCAGTCAGAAGTCTCCTTCGTACCAGTTCCCTCTAATGTTGAAGTGACAAATGGCAAAATTGCAATAAGAAACAATAAGATCTCTGATGTACTCTGACTTGTGGAATATACAATACAGTAATATCTCGATTTATTTGACTTTTTTTGAGGCATAGGTGACATTTATAGGAATGTGTGTAACCAAACAAAATGCCAAGTAAATGGACTCTCCAGTAGGAAGTCTCTTTCCCACCAGTTTCAAACTGCTTTAATTTTAAACTCATGTTTGGGAGAGAACAAGCTTAGAGTTACTGTACAGAGAGAGCTTTGTGTAAAAGGAGGAGAAATGTGTTGAGAACACAGTGTTATGTCCCAGTTATGTGATACCGGCATGAGGGGCGATTATGTCATATTTCCTACAAACTGTCATCTCTGATATTAATGAAATGGAAATCTTTTAGTTGTGATAGGTCATTTGATTCTGTTCCTCCCAGTGAAAACTGCTGAATACACATAGTGTTTCTCTTAATTTAGTTAAGTTTTTTTAAATTTAATTCATTTATATAATTATCTGACTCCAAATGTTTACAATTATTTCCCTGAATTAGAAAAGGATTTAGTTTAATTCTCGTGGTTATTTCAAGCATTTTGACCTTGATTTATTATCTTCAACAGGTCAGTTCTTTAAGGCTTCCTTTGATGCAAAATGGCAAACTGCCTATCCTCAGTCATCACAAAAAAAATGTTCAGAAGATAAAAGGTTAAAGCTTATAAATTTTAAAAGCTTACTAGCAATTTCTTTATGACGTAAGAAATCTTATTTTATGGCAAACATAAATGAAAACAAACACAACTTATGAGTGTAATGATGTGGTTAGTTCATACTGGGGTGTGTTTGATCTTTCATAGGGGGCGGTTACTCCACGGGAGACACTTCACATATAAAAGTATCAATGGAGACACGGCCATCACATTTGTGTCTACAGGAGTTGAAGGTGCTTTTGCTACTGAAGAGCATCCCTACGCAGCCCATGGCCCCTGGCTTCAGGTACTCTTACAGAAACTCTGACCTCTGGCTGGTGCATTCCTGTTTAATTCATTTATTTTCTAAATTCTCTTCTCTTTTCATAGATTTTGTTGACTGAAGAGTTTGTGGAGCAGATGCTTGGGGATTTACAGGACCTCAACACTCGTGATGAGGCAAGCAAAAACCCCTTGCAGGTTACCTTTTCCTTTCAGTTTTAGGCACTGACTACATGCCTGGTATACTTTGCATGTGTTTTCTTTCTGCAGACAAAGTTGCCAAAGGAGTACAGCTGGCCAGAAAAGAAGCTGAAAATCTCTGTTCTACCAGACTCCGTGTTTGATAATCCACTCCAGTGAGACTGACTCAGAGACGCTTGCTCTTTTGAAAATGCCAAGAAAAAGACGTGTAAACACTTCCAGAGTGGACCATCAGAAACAGCAGACCTCCCTGGACTCTCAGCAACAAGGAGCTGTCAGAACTTATAGATAGGTTGTTCCCACTGCGACTGCCCTCAACTGTTTCACTCTAAAAGATGATCTGAGGGATGAACTAAACATTTCTGACTGTTACCGCATTCTCAGACTAGCACCATTGTTTACAATATCTGTATGAGGCTTTTGAGACTATCAAACCAGTCAGTCCAGATGGTTGACCTGCTAGAACAATCCTGTCGGGCCAACTGGATTCTGTCAGTCCTCCAGGTAGTCCAAAATATACATCAATAATGTAGTTGAGCATACATCCTGTGATCTCCTGACATGCTGTCTAAAGCAATAACTGAGCAGCAGTTCTCAAAAACACTTCTATTTATTCCAGTGGCCTTCGAAAGGGAAGAAGAATAAACAGTTTCAACATTTTTTATCAGTGTTGTTTTTAAATTGAGCTGATGTGTATAGTATTTACAAATGCTGGACATTTTTCTCTGATGTGTTTGTGGTCACGCCAAAGTTTTAACCATTTCCATCTCAAATGTTTCATGTTTCTGTAACAATAGTCTGACGGTTAATCATTATCTCATAGCCTGTTATTAACTGTTACTGTTTAAGTACCTGGCAAATGCTGCAGGTATAACCACCTCGATCACTCCTCTGTGCCAAGATTATAACTCCAGTAATGAGTTAGATTTGTCGAATGTGCTTTTTGTTTCCTTTTTTCTCACACAACACCCATGTGTAGTGTCACTGTTGTAGATGTTAATAGACTGTGATCATGTCCTCCTCAAGTGCAGTTTCCAGTGCTTTACATATATGAAACATATAGTTTGGATCAGTGGACCTGCTTAAAAATGACTAAACTTCCACAGTGCCTTTCCCTCCAGCTGAAGGGGGGGGAAAATCCCAACATATTTTCCGTTGATTATCAGTGCAGCCTGAAGCTCCTGGATTGTTTGGACACATCATTTTGAATTGAGGCTGCTGCATTAACTCCCTTTTTCTAAAACTGTTATTTCATTCCATATTCATGCCAAAAAAGACTACTTTTACTACAGCGTTTTCCTACAGAAATGTACTCTATAAAACGTGATGTTATTGTTTTTTATTGAGAATGACAAAGTTTAGATTTTTTTTTTTTTGTACTGAATTTTTTTAAGCACTATCTTATTGACTGAACTGGCTGATTGTAATCCCAAGTGCATTAAAGAGTGTATGTATGTATTTACACAAATAAAGCTGGAACACTAATTCAGAATTACTGTGGGAATTTGTTTTCTATCTTCTTATTGTGATTTCCTGTAACATGCAAAACACTAATATTAACTCTTTTTCTGAAAGGTTTATACATAGTAAGTAAATTAATTTTAGGTTATGTTGAGGTTTCGATTTTCAAACTTTCAGACTCACAGAAGAGTGAATTGGGAGCTAGAATCACCCTTTAAAGGGTCCAGTCTGTCCAGTTAGGTGGGTTTGAAATTCATATCTTCACTTTGTCATTAAAATATTCCTGGGTTGGTCCCTGCATTAAAATGCATAGAAAGTATTAAAATCTTCGTGCTTATAAAATCTTGTGTTTTCTAAATAAGCAACATGGGGCCCAGGAGCTCAGCTGATCATATCATAAATACAAGTAGTGGGATTCTTACTTCCAAAAAAGCTTTCCAGTCTGATGTTATTAAAATATATTTTTAAATAAATTGTTAATATTTGTGCAAACACATCTTAAGAAGTCTAATCTTATTAGTCGACCTAGGGCTGCCTCTGGCCCCCACACTCACTTCATATTGTACTTTAACAGGATGTCTGTGTCACTGCATAGTTGTAACATTCATCACTGTATCTCATAACACTAAGAGAAAAATTACAAAAAAAATGTTTTTCATAACCTAAACAGCGTGACTAATTTCAAATCTACTCCACATTACCTTCCCATATTTTCCACTTTTTTCCTCCCCACATGCACCTACCCTGTCACGGCCCCCGGGGGTTGGGGTGTTGGGCTCTGCTTTGTCCCAGCCAGGGACTCTTTTTCTGCTTCAAAGCATGAAGAGCCACACAAACGCCTCCTGGTCTTTTACAGTCTGTCCGGTAGAGTTTGCTGTGGCCGTTCATTCGCCTTCCTCCTCCCGGCTCCTCCCCGCCTGTGTATCAACTCCGTGACGGGTCACGTTATTGGAGGTCGGCAGTCGGTCGGTGTGGAAGCACTGCGCTCTCTTCCGACGAGTCACTATCCTGCCTGTACTTACCATAAAATATTACTCAGAAGAGTTGACGGGAAAGCGAAACCAGACGAGAAAACCAGCCGGGGACTCTTATAAAATCCCGGCGTTGAGCGCTGCGACCGACAGAAGGCTGTAATCTGAAGCAAGAGGAGCGAGGATCTCACCGCGGGCTGGATGACAAGCTCCACGGTATTATAGGTGCACCGGAGTCTGCCGACGACATGGAAGAGAAATAGTTGGTAACGTTACGCTTTTTCTTTTAACAATACATCTGTTATGTTTCTGTGGGTTGCTGTAAGAAAAGCCGAGGAGTGCCTTCGCGTGATAAAATGTCAGTGAAACATTTTATTTGACAAGAGTCACATTTGTTGTTCAGTGTCAAGTTCCCACTCGCTCGCAAAACGCCACAGCTTGTGTCGTCCTGTTCCCCAGCGAAGCCAAACATTACACTGAAATATGAAGAAATGCAATTTAAAAATATATATGTAGCCATAGTTTGGTGTTCGCTTTGATTGTAATGACACTCTTTTGCTCTGAAGAGCAGGTTGTTACTACTTACTTTAAGCTTCATTTGTTAATTGCTGTGCCACTGTAATGCACTCCCAATAAGCCTGTGACTCGGTGGCCTGTGTGCTGGCTTGGCTCGTTTCCAGTCCGTGCCATTTTAGTTGAATATAAGTGCAGTAAAAACGTAACTGTAATAGGCGCATTTTTTAAAAGCAGTGGTTTATTTAAAACCAGTTCTTTAGCCTTTGTTTTGTTTTTTTCATCAGTTTGGATTCAGACGAGGTCATGGATGCAAGCTGGAAAAACTGCTTCGAAGAGGAGCTTCTGTGTCCCATTTGCCTGAATGTCTTCGAGGAACCCATCCAGCTGCCCTGCAAGCACAACTTCTGCAAGGGTTGCATCTCCGAGGCTTGGGCCAAAGACACCGCCGCGGTCCGCTGTCCAGAGTGCAACCATGACTACGAGCAGAAGCCCACACTGGAGAAGAACTTCAAGCTCGCCAACATAGTGAAGCGCTTCAATGCTTTGAACACTGAGAAAGCCCCCCCTGTGCTGCACTGTGTCCTCTGCAGACGAGGCCCCCCGCTGCCCGTGCGGAAAGTCTGTCTGCGCTGTAAGGAGCCCTGCTGCCAAACTCATATCCAGACGCACCTACAGCAGCCGTGTGCGGCGCCGGGACACCTGTTAGTCGATGCTGAGGAGCTGAGCGCTTGGACCTGTCCCAGTCACGAGGAATACAGGCTGCTCCACTGTGAGGAAGAGCAGGTGGCTCTGTGTCCGTTCTGCTGCATCTCTCACTGCACTAACCAAAGACACACAGTCTGCGATGTTGATACGCAACGCATACAAATGCAGGTACAAATGCGCGCGCACACACACACATACACACTCTCCTACAGGGCAATGAAAAGATTTCATTTGGTGCACACAATCCATGGGTAATTCTTTCAGTTTGCTAGTCTATAAAGGCTTTCTCTCTTTCCCTCCTCTTTAATCTGATGTAAAAGGACTGGACAGGTGAAAGCCACCCCTCTGGGTATATGGATAGCACACACACACACACACACGCACACACATATAAATGCATACTTAACACACGCTGCTTTTAACCTTGATCATACCACCCACTCCATACCGCCACGCCTTCCCATTAGCAGCGCTGTGCCCTTCGGATAAGTGCTGTGATGCAATCTGCATCCACCGGAAACGATGACCTATGTGGTGAGGGGCGGATACGCGTGTAGTTTGTTTATGTTAGCTGATCAGTTTCAGGGATCCGGGGTTGGAAGGCTATTTTAGGGACATATAGCAGGGAGCAAGAGGTGGAAATGAATTAAGAGTAAGAGCAAAATAGATCCTAATCTGGCTACAAATTGGCAACAAATAAATAATGACTGTGTGTTGGCAGCCTTGACCTTAGGGTGCATAACGAAGCGAGGGCCAGCATGCCATGCTGCTACCGCTTGTGTGTTTTTCCTCACTTTATTTCTGTTTCTTTGCTTTTCTCAAGTCTAACACAAGTAGCAAGGTGTAAAAACAGCCACCCACACCTTATACACATTCCTTCCCTTCTCCTCCCTATCTATGAAGGCAATGAGAAGCAGATTTGTTTTACAGTTTGCCCTCTTGTCGTCTTTTTGATACTTTTTAGTGAAGGCATTATTCCACTTGGGGAAAGTTACACATATTTCTTTCCAGGGTAAGTTCAAAATCAGTTGACCCTGGTTCAGAGCTATTATTGGGACAAAAGATGTCTGTTCAGCCCTTTCCACAGCTGCTCTCTCTACACACTCATATGCACACACCCAGCCATCGTTCTGTTCTTTCACAACTGTATTTTCACAGGGCAAATGGCACTGTGGAGTCACACTGTCCATCCCTGGACCTTCAGGCACATAATACACTGTGATTTACTGAAAAAAAAAGAAAAGAAAAGTGTTAATAGCAAAAAATGTCGAGCTCCTTGTGTGCTGGGTCATTTGTTAAAGTAATACGAGACCACGGTGTCTTCTCGTCATTATTTGCTGAGAGGTCGTTCTCCTTCACAGAGCTGTGGTCTATTTTGGTCTTAAATTCCCCGGGCTGCACTCTTGTTGCTTTTGGGATAAACAAAGACGTAAAACCGACGTAGCAATGTTCGTATCTTTAGTTATCTTTGGCTCTCAAAGGAGACTTTTACATTAACCTTTTGCAGACATGCTGGTAATTTTGAGATGAGAAAAGAAGCGTAATATAATAGTAATGTTCTCCCTGGGACAAGCGGAGGAGGAGCCCTCCCACACAACCTCACCTTGGCTTTCTCAGGCACCTCAGCAGGAAACCGTCGCTCATGGAAGCGCTGCTGTTTGAAGCGTCGTGTATCTGGGCTGGAGTGAGTCAGATACCCAGAATGCTGAGGGCAGGCCGCTGACATCAGAAGTAGGGAATAGTTGTCAGTTGATTGTGAAAGAGGCTCTCTGTTCATTGAGCCTGAGGCTCCTCATTTAAACATGAGCTTCCTGGCAACCTGTGGGTGTCTGGATGCCTAAATAGGACAGTGGGGAAAGTGATCATTGGCGGGCTTAAGCTTGATAAAGGTAAGCTTTCATGCTGCTACGCTGCCCCAGCCCCTCTGTGCTATTTCAAACACACAAGACAAAAAAAGGAATTGGAGGAAACACGACAAAAAGAGGAAGACACAGTTGTTGAGCAGAAGCATCAAGACACAGAAAAGCTGCTGCCATTATGTGAAGCCAACTCACATAAAGCAGCTCACGCACCATTTGTGATACTAATAACCCAACAAAGTGCTCTTTCCTGTTTTGTCAATGCAGCATTCACACCGAGCTTGTGAGCGCCGTGTTATCGAAGTGATGAATAATACCGCTGCACTGTCTGAGGTTCAAAGTTACTGAGCACGCAGGACACGAAAAAGTAAAGGAAAGAAGAAGCAGCTAACTGACACAAGTCCACCAGTTTGCAGGGTAGTGTCAGCTGTTATCGTTACTATCAGGTTGTTTGAAGAGGAGTGTTTAGCTAAACTGCCTCTTGTGTAAGCAAGATGTGGTGTTGAGATGGAGTAGAGGTGTAGGATGTGTTACAACTGTGCGAAACAGGATTAAAAGACTACATTGCTGATTTTCAACACAAAGGGCTGCCACTCTCGGGTGACGAGAACAGGCCAATTACACAAGAAGTGTTAGCGCTCAGTGCTAGCTGCAACTTAGAAAAACTCTCAAAGCATCTCTACGACTTCTGTCGCCTGCTCTTTCATTAGTGAACATGTGAAATCCATCAACTGAACACCTCACAGTGTGCTCGTGGTTTCTATATGTGATCTCATTATCGATGCACAAAGCAGAACTTGAAATGTTATGGTGAAACCACCAAAAGCTTAAGATAACAACTTTGACAAGTCATTTGGAACATGAACCACCACGAGGAATTAATAATGCTTAAACTGTAAAGTCCTTTATAAAAATGTGCCTCGACTGTATGAGGTCCCAAATTGGGAGAATTAAGAAGAATAGCCTTCGAGGTGTGCGGTAGTGGGCTTGCTGCAGCCCTTGCTGTGCTTCTTGTTGTTCTTTCCATGAATGATATAAAAACCTGCAACTCTTAATTACATTCACCCACATGGCTGTATGATGCAGGGATTTCCCCCCCCCCCACATACACATACATACACGCTGCATAGGTGTCAGTATAACAGCCCATTAAGCTGTACTCATAAAGATATATTCTTGATTTCACTTGTGGGACCAATTTTTTAAAAACACGGTCAGCACTGCAGGGTGATGCAGCAGTTAATTCACGAACAAACTGCTGCAAATGCAGTGTTTCCTTCTCAGCACTTAAAGCTTCCCTCATCAATATTTTTATAGCTACGATGGATCAGACACTGTGTAATGTTAGAGATGTTGCTAGAAACGACTCCGAAGCTCAAGTGTCAGTGGCAGTTCCTTCAGTTCAGCTGAGCTTTTGAGCATCTTTCAGTTAATTGATGCGGTTTTACTTATTTGGGTCACTCCCATCCACGACTTTTCCAGCTGTAGGAGACAGCTGTAGACAGCTTTGAGAAACTAGCTGTCCACTGCCTGCTCAGCATCAAAAAGCAGTGTATCTCAGTCACATTAAAGTTTACAAATGTCGAGACTAGCTAACAGTAACGAGCAGTTAGAAGACAAACAGGGGTTGGAGTACACTAAAAACAGCAAAAGTGGTGGCTAGTAATATTTTTAAACTTTTATTTAACCAAGAGTGAACTCTCGAGAGTGTCCCAGGCAAGTATAGGCAGCATTAACTTAGGTTGTAGAGCTAAAGCTCCCAGAGAAAAGCTGTACAAGTGCAGGAAGAGCATGTAAACTCCACACACAAGGGCCCTGCCCCAGGTTCAAATCCAGGACCCTCTTGGTTTGAGGCAATAGTGCAAACCACCGGACTACTACGCTATCCCAAAATGAGTGCCTGCATAGATATTTTGTCAGTTTTTGTGGCCAGCACTAAAATATGCTGAAGTAGTACAAATACTACTGTTGGGTCTTTCCCATGTCAATGCATTCACTGTCAGCAGCCCAAAATACATGTCATATAATCCACTCTGCTTCCTTTGAGAGTTAGGGGAGATAAACATATCCCTGCTGTTTGCTAGGTGGACAAATCGCTAGTCTTCTTCACTCAAAAGAACCGTGCTGATAACAAGCATAAGTGAGTTATTATGGTACATTTGGCTACTATTTGATGTCGTTTTGGGTCTTTTGGGTTATTTTGTTGAAACTATATGCACTGTTGAAAGCGTTCACTGTGGTGAACTATAGTGGCCAGCCTGTGGATGTCCATTAGACAGCACAACGTGAGTGTTGCAAGCAGCTGAAGAGGCCTGTTGCTGTGATACCACAATGTGACTACCCTGAGACTCACTCACTCGAGACCGCAGGAATGTCCTCATTCTCCCTATCTCTCTCTCTCTCTCTTTTGGTTGAAACTTTTTTTTCTCCCCTCTTTCTTTTGGTTTCACTCTCTTTTTGTATGTCTTTCTCACTCTCTTTCTACCCGTTCTTGGCATGTGCAAGCATCGCCTTTCCTCTTGCTCCCTTTCTCGGGTGCATGCACATCGGGAGGGAGGAGACCTCGGCGCTGTGCACACAGACATGACAATCTGTCACTGACACACAGGCCAATGCAAACAATGGGAGCAATGCATGTGGCAAAATGAGAATGTAGTGAGACACCCCCGCTCCCTACATACACATGAGATTTCACATATGAGTACATACACAAGACTTTGTTGCCATGACAGCAGGTTTTCTCTTATTTGGGCATGCTGCCTTTCCAATGCAGAAGCAGTTCATTAAAAAGTCTACCTGCCCTCCCCTGTTTCTAGTTAGTTGTCAGTCTGTGACAGCAGATTGATTCCCTGCCTCTGCAGTAAATGGGGAAGGATTATGTTCAGTGGATTTTTTTTTTAAACTGGCTCTTGGCTCTTGTGTACCCACAGAGGAAGTAAGCTTGTCCCAACAATGGAGCTCATTTGACACAGCAGGGTCAGCGTCAAACTTTGGAGCAGTCAGAGAATGATTTGTACAGTCGCATCTGCCTTTGCTGCTTCTCTCCCGATGCCTAAATGCATGTTCATGTTGCTGGCAGCTGACTGTGGAGAAAGTTGTCTTGGTGCCTCATGAAAAGCTGCTAGGTTTGCTGAGGTCACAGCAGAGGGCTCAAGTTTTAGGAAAGTTTCAGAGTGTGGGTATTTTTTGTTTTTAATTTTCAGGGCATCTTGTTGTGGTTTGCCTATCTAATCCATCCTATCTGTCATTTCTCCACAGGCCATGCTAATGAGGCAGCAAGACAGACTGGAAGGTCGTGTTCGGAACATCGATGAGCACGTCAACAAGCTCGAGTCAGACAAGACACTGATGAAGGTGCATTTTCAATTCTGAATGTTATCTGAATGTTATGAGCATGGGGGGTTTGTGCTATAATTTTGTCTGCTGTAATGAAATTACTCTACCGTTTCTCACTCTTGGGAAATCAAAGGTAAATGTAACTTAGCTATGACTGGCAGGTGCAGCAAAGTGAAAATGGATTTAACAAATGACTTTCCCACTTTCATATTGAACAAGAAAAGCACACATTCCATAAATTTGCATGTCTGTTACTAAAAATTGTAGTATCTGTTTGTTAACATTAGTACTGTAGTGAAATTGCATTTCTGTGTGTAAACGTGCATACTTGTGTATCCTGTGTCCACAGGATGCAGTGTCTGAACTGAAGGAGCGTGCGAGAGCCCAGTATCAGCGGATGCATGCGCTGCTAGAAGCAAACCAGGCTGAAACCATGCAGATACTGGAGAGCACCTACAACTCGTATGTGAGGAAGAACTCCCAGCAGGTGCTGCAGCTCAACGAGAGGCGCCGTGAAGCAGAAAAACTCCTGAGCTCAGTGCAAACATTTTTCCAAAAAGCAGGCAGTTTGAATTTCATGAAGGTACAACAAATCCGCAAATTGTTTTTTCTATTTATCGAACAAGAACCTTTATCTGTATGACTCATTTTCACAGTTCTGGCATCTGCAGGAGGCAATGATACTTTTGAGGGACATAATATGACATTGTGATATGAAAACATGTCCAGTAAACACTGATGCATCTCATAATAACTGTTAATGAGACATTTGAAGCCAGATGGCGTTTGGGAATGACCCCTGGAACTTGTTTTTTCTTTTTCATTTTAGAATACAAAACCTTATCAGCTGCTCATGGACAGGTAAGAAGCTATTCGAAGATATTCATTTCTTTGGACTAACCCAGTGATGTTTTCATGCAAGCGTTTTAGTGCTCTGGTCATCATCTTTATTCATTGTGAGGAAAAACAACCAAACTATCAAATATGTCCTTGTACAACATTCAGCTGTTGCATTGTTTGCACCAGTATTAGCTAAATGTAGCTTTAGCAGGCGTAGTGGCAAAAAAAAACTCAGCAAGCCAAATATAAGCAATGGTCAGAGAAAACAGCAGTAGGATAGATAAACCTGTGTGTTTCCCCCATTGATGTATAAATGCAAAATACTCTGGGATGAATTACTTCAAAAACCTGATCACAAGCAGGATGCTTGTCTCCTTGCCAAATGTTATTTTTATGTTCAATAATGGGACTGGGTGAGCCTCACAGCTTTCTAATGTTCTGCTGTGATTTTAACTATTCATTTGTCATTCCATTTTTTAGCACTATACATGTGTAGCATATCTTTAAGTTAAGCTTTGACCCTGCACACTACAGCCAATGGATCTACAGTCTCCTGGACAGCACGATTTTGGTGTGGTCGTTCAGTCTGACATGTGTGGGTTCATCTCAGACGTTCACAGACGTCTTCTTTCTGCCATATGGTGACATTTATCTCCGGCTGTCGGGGACTCTCAGCATATACTCTTATTCACAACAAATTAGGCCTCATCTTACACCTAGTATGCTAATGTTAGCCTAACCATAGCGTTAGTTACTTCATTGCTAATTACAGCTAGCATGTTAATAGATGTTTTATTCATGTACAGGTTTATTTATGTAAATCACAACAACAGTTGTCTCAAGGAGGTATTCTGGAGAAAACCCCAATATTTAAGCAACCCTCCTATTAGCAAACACTTTGCAACAGTGGGAAGGAAAAACCTCCTTTTAACAGGAAGAAACAGTCTAGGGGAGGGGCAGCCATCTGCTGCAAGTGGTTACAACTACATTCAAACATCCCTGTTACTAAGTTTGCTGTTTGCATTGTGTCAAGACATATAGAATGGTTGTACTTTTTTTTTTTTTTACTTCAGTAAAAACATGTTATTTCATTTTGAGGTGTCAACTAGCTCATATCTAAAGCTGCATCTACACAGGAAGTGATTTGCACTTAAAGCTAATGGTTGATTGCTAGCAGACATGCCAGGGTCCAGTTGCATAGGTAACCGGCCAATGTATTTACTGACCTCTCACATGTCAGTAACCACCGTTTCTTTGCAGTAATTGGTGGTGACTTCAATACTTTGACTCAAAGTAGAAAATCTCCACTTCAGATCACCAGTGATTAGTCAGTTGAAGGTGCAAGTCTTGTGTTGAGGCAGATTAGTTTCTAACTCCACTAGACCTTATTACTGAGAGAACAGCCACACAGGTCGTTTTACTGTTGAAAGAATTTGGACTATTATTAACTTAAGCATTTCAACATGTTAACGTTAGGGGTGAGTCAGTGCTTGTTTACTTTTGGGAACTGAAGGAACATTTGGACTTAAGTGTCACTGCTTTTCCAACTTAACAAGCAGATATTTCCAAAAGACAGCAGTTCTTACAATGGCCACTTCAAACTGGGTTTTAAGATGCCCGAACCTTTGGCACCAGAACTTTTACAGTTTGTTGTAAAAACAGGTTTGTCTGTTTAGCCAATTTTGCAGCTTTATCAGTTTTAATAATGATTAAACTGGTGCAGTGATTGCAGTCAAACTTTGCATCATATTTAATTATACAGTGAGCTTTTTCTCTTTAATGTCTTTTAGGTCTCAAGGTGCAGAGTGTGTCTAACAATTTGATACTCATGACTTTACTGTTCTGTTTCTTTTTACAGGTCAAACTCACATTTGAATAGCATTATCCCCCCGGTCAGAGTGGGCCAGCTCAACTCTCATCATTTGCTGTCCGACCTGTCAACAAGAGAGAAGAACTTGCGAAAAATGCTGGAAGGTAGGCTCAAATTACAGAAAAATAACTATAGATGAGTTTTTCAGAGATGTATTATCATTAGAATTAGCACTCATCTCTCCGTGTCCCACCTCTACTTGTCATTCTCAGAACCGTTCATTGAGTCGCCTCTTCTGGAGATTGTGCAGTCTCACAGCAGCTCTGCTAGTTCCCAGTTGGGGACTAGTTCAGGAATACAAAAGAGGAAATACAGCATGGCATTCCTGGAGGCTAACACAGAAAACTCCAACTCTCAGAATCCTCCACCTTTGCTCTACAGCAGCAAAAAACCCTTCCTGGCCGACCAGGGTCACCGGGCTTCATCTGTATATCCCTCTGAAGTCCTCTCACAGAATCCTCACACTGGCCCCGGTCATAGTCGGCTCCTTGACACTTCAGCCCATCACATGGTGGGTCTAGGGTCCAGCTCTAGCCACCACTCAGGAACCATATTCCCATCCTCCCACTTCTCAAGTGGTGGTGCCTCACAACAAGCAGTGTACGAAGGGAGGAAAGTACTGATGTGTACTTTGAATAATTGCTGCTGCTCCAGGGCTCCGGCTGCTTGCGCCCGGCCTCCGTACCCAGCGTCGGACTCCTTCCCCTCTGTGACCTCTCAGGAGTTTGCCCCACATGCCCCTCTACCTGCAAGTCAGCCACTGCAGCATTTTCCCATGAGGGGATTGATGGAAACATCGCAGGCAGCCAGACATCCCGAATTCTATGGGCTGTACGGCCAGTCTTCAACCAAGCATTACGGGACCAAATAATAAACCTGAATCAGCATCCGTTCTTTTTAATTAGATCACGTTTGGCATCAAGAAGTTCCATGTTTGCTTTTTTTTATCCTTTCCATTTTGATTTCAGAGATATGACACCAGATTACATCTCCAACACACCTTCATGACAATCACTCTTGACATTTATTTGATACCATTTGGGGAGAACATGCCCTGTTAACTTGTGTAGCTCTGTTTACTCCCCGAATCACAAAGACAGTACTAATTATCTAATTTGAAAGCATTATTTATTTTCTGTTTCAGTTCGACTGGAAGTGCTAATGTGAATAATGTAGTCTTAAATCCATTTAAACTTAAGAAATGACATATCCTTCAGGGGTCCTGGCATAGGACTCCAGAGACTCCAGTGCCTAAAAAGACTGTTAACACACTCGTATTGTACTTGCAATTTCCTAACTCTTGATTATTTCCTGTTTGCAACTAAAAAGCATGCAGGGAGCCTCTCCATGCACTCCAAAGTCCACGTGGCTTTAGAAAAAAAAAAGAAAAGAAAACACTGGACTGCAAATGTTGCTTTGTTGTTTTTCCAGATTCAGGTTTTTCATTATTTTTTTTTAATAGAAGATTATGAATAAACCAAAATCTTTTGAATAAATAAACAAGCGTATTACATGACCTTTCGTTGTATTTTGAGCACTAGTTTACAGATTTTTAAAAGTAATCCTCGGGGTATGCTGGGGTGTACTTTAAACCAGGTGACACTGGTCGTTTTAAACGTCGTGTCCGATTATAGTTTGAGGTCTGCTTGTATTGAGAAGCAAATTGCGCGATTTGTTTGGGTAAAGAGCTTTTACAGGGTGACTCACTGGGTTACAGATGAAAAAAATAATAAAGCCGTTACAGTGGTACATCCGACCCTGCTGCTGACCAGCTAAGCTTGTAAAACGGAGAGAGAGAAAAAAGACACTGAAAGGCCGTATGTTTGAGATCTACTGTATTCAGAGCAGAGCACAGCGGAGGAGGTTACAGAGCGGCCCACAGCAGGCCCATTATCTGCCAATTTAGGACAGTTCACTTCCTTGTCAGCATCCTGGTCTCTGGCAAAAATCTCTGTGTCATCCCTCTTTGTCTTGTTATTGGAGCTGGTTGTCAAGTTAGGTCAGAGAACAGGAATAACCAATGAGCAGCACCTCACCTCTCCTCTTTCCCTTCCTCTATCATTTTCCAGAGCTCGATGCAGAGGAGGAGGAGAGGAGGGTTAGAGCAGAGGATGATATAAGCGCAGAGTTTTAATGAGGATCTACTTATCTGTCACTCATACTCCTTTCATTGTTCCCCTCCCCCTCATTTAGTGAGATAGCAGGAGCGAGCTTGCGGGGGGCGGAGGCAAAGTCAGGGGCGAGAGGGGGGTAAAGGGGAGAGGAAGGAATTGTAAGGCACATCACTTATTTATAGGTTATAAAACCTTGCTCCCTCCTATATAGTCCAGTCCGCGTTTAGATTTTTTTAGCTGTTGTTTTTTGTGTTCTTTAAAATCTGTTTCACTTCCATGATAACTTGGCACAAATGCACAAGGGAGAGGAGTGAGAGGAGCTGAGGTTTAGTTACAGTGTGGCAATCTGACAATGTGCGTGTGTGTTTGTGTGTAAGCCAATTAGCATTCCCCTTGTTCACTGTCCCTTCTCGCTCTGTGTCTGTGTGTTATTAATAAAACATACAGCAGATGTTCCAAAGCAGCATTTTATCCATATGATCATTTTATTTATAGAGCCCTATTTAAATCAATGATCCATTCTATAGAGCGATGTTTGCATGCGCTGTTTTTCTTCTTTTGTTAGTTCTTATAAGATAATTGGAAATTTTGTTGAATCGTTTCCTCGTGCATTGTGTCGCCGCTCGCCTAAGTACAGGCACAAACACGGGACTGGACGAAAAGCGTCTATGGTATGCTTGTTCTTGGTTTGCGCTGCCTTGTGTGCAGGCTCTGCGCAGGCGAGTTGAATCCTGCTTTATAAGTGAATGTGTGCTCAGGTGTCGCCACACAATCAGGCAGTTAGTGCGTTGCATCGTATATGTGCATAATTAGGCTTGTGTGTGAGCTCCGCGAGGTCACGTATAGGGTAAAGGCTGATGCGCTGACAGCTGTGCTCTGTTGTGGCAGGTGTGTATATGTATGAGAACAACACGCCCCTGCCTGCAGCAGGACATGAGCCTGCAGTACGTGTGCTCAGTGTGCAGGAAACTGTGCAGCTGTTGTTTGTGTGCTTTTGCCAGTGACTAGAGATATTGGAGTCAAGGTAGGAACTGTTTCTCTCCTTTTCTCCCCCAACATTTATTATTAATTCTGATCCTCAGTGTGTATTTACATTTGATGTGATCTTGATACTCTGACAAATGTTTGCGACCTCTCATGCCAGTTATAACTGCAATATTTGCATCACAGCCCGAGTCGAAAGTGAGACAGTGATTTGGAAAGTATTCAGGCACCCTTTTCTGTGTCAAGCCACACAACTCCACACATTTCAGAGGGCTTGGTGAATGTATTACTGACTAAAAATCAGTCCTATAAGTAGTGATCAGATCTGTGTACTTTTTACTTGTCCTTTGGCAGTAATTAGAGTTTTGTGTCCTCTAGGTTAAATGTACAATCTTTGCGCACCTGGGTTAGGATCGTTTATTTTATTCTCTGTGACAGCTCTGTTAAAGTGAATAACAAGCTTGTACAAACTGACTAGTTCAGGTCTTGCCAAAGATGTTTTAAAGGGTTAATTCTGCTCCACTAGTTACAGTCTGAGACTTGTTATGATGCCACTTTCCTTTTGGGTATAATAGAGGTGTCGGTTTAAGGGATGCCGAAGTGACCTCTGTGATGACGAGTCAAAGAAATCTGCAACCTCCTCAGTTTGTCTGGTAAGAGCAAGAGGATTGTGATGACAATAAATCAATGTCAGAAAACATAGCTGTTGATCATTCATTTATTAGAAGGAGGTACTCTTTCTTGAATGTGCATACATAACTGTGTGTGTGTGTGTGTGTGTGTGTGTGTGTGTGTGTGTGTGTGGTTTCTGGCCCACCCAGGACAAGAGAGACTCTTTTCTGAGCTTCACAGACAGTTCTGGATACTCCCAATGTAATCCAGGAACACCAGTTTAACTGTCCCGAGAAAAGGAAATAACACAGCAGTTCAGTCATCCCCAAAATGGCTGACCTTCCTCCCTCTGGCTTAAGACTTCTCTGTATTCCCAGCATTTCATTATGTGTTGTGGGCTATTCCTCATGATCGATTGGGGAGTAGTACAGAGAAATGATGGGGGGATGGATGACCTTTGAACACTGGGTGACTGTTGTCATGAAAGGCGACTCCCACTCTCCCACAGTCGTGCACTCTGGCGATGGTATCTTGCAAGACCTCCTTGTATTTAGCCAGAATCCTTTTCCTCATCCTTCCTGTCAGGCTTTCTGACCCCAGCTGCAAAGAAGACCATCCACAGCACAATGCTGTCAACAGCTGCAAACATGATTCTAGATGTTTGCAGAGTTTTTATTTTCAGACATCCTTTATATGTGATTTGAGACGCATCAAGCAAACTGTTATGTGACTTTTACTCAAAACTGCTCTTGTCTGGTGGCGGTCAATCTTCCTGCAGTTTCTCCAATTTCTACAGAAAACATCTGAAGTCTTCTTGCAATAAGTGCTGAATTCTTGGTCACATACCAGACCAATTAAATATTTACTCAGACATCCTACTTAGTCTGGCTGACTCTAGGAAGAGCCCTGGTTGTTCCATTACTTGGGTGTTTCTCCAAATAACCTCTCAAACCTTTACAAATGGAGTTAGAACCAGTGCCTCAATGTAGTTTCCAGTCATAATGGCTGCTATTGTCTTGGTGTGCAGTGTGAATTGTGGAAGCTTTATATACACAGGTGTGTGCTTTCTAAACTATGGCTAATCAGTTTGCCAGTTTGCCGCAGGTGGACTGCAGCAGAGCTCGAGGGCAGTTAAAGTAAACAGGATGCACCTGACCACAATTTGGATTCCCACACAAAGGTTTCAATGACGTTTGCAAATGAGAAAATGTTCTAAAATTATTTTACTTTATGTTCACAGTGAATACAATGGAGCGTGCGACAGCTGAACAGATCTAGTAAAATTTTGCAGCTGGGTACGGTTTGACTTCCTCTGTTACTCAGACCTTTGATTAGTACTATTGACATTGTCAGAAATGCATTTGCACAGCTTCCAGCTTGTGTGACCACACTGCCAGTTCCAGTTCAGCGGTTGATAATAGAGGTGGCTGACATGGATGTATTATGTACTAACTTACAGTATGGTAGAAAAATGCATTTGTCACATGAAGCTTTAACAGTCCTCCATTAACACTGACAGGAATATGAACATGCCCGGTTTAATGCATACAGAGCAGCAATTCATCAACCAAGCAGAATTCTAACCTTCATCTGATAAGACCTTTGAAATCTGTGCCAAAACTCTAATCCAGGATAGCAGTGCATACACACATACACACACGAGTGCACAAACATCAAAGACAAAAATCTGTAGCCAATGTTTATTGATCTGCAGGTCTATTTTTGCTCGGGGAAATCATTCTAACATAAACCAGCCCTCTGTCAAATTCGAGCTGAAGGGGAACAGGCAACGTTGATACAATGCATGTTAAAGTGAAACAGTGAAAATAAGCAAAGGAGGATGTATAAATGCAGGTAAGCAGAATCAGTGGATGTGCATGTATGCGTCTATATTTGTGTTTTATATTTTATATTTGTGTCTATATGAAGGTGTGTTCGATCAGTGCATTTGAAAGTGTCAGAGATCTCTCACGGAGACAAGCTGGATTAATTAGAGACAGTACAAAGTGATGTCAGTTGTTGCCATAGGAACTTTGTGCTACACTAGTGACACACTCAAGTGTCAGAGGTGGAAAGTATTAAAGTGTCTTTACTCATACACTCTTGAAGTGAACCATGGTGGTGGTGATGAGGGGGAGGGTTAAGGCTGGATTGGAAATGATTAAAATAAGTACTGAATTGAAATCTTACTTGAATGAAAACTTGAACATCATTGTTGCAAATGGCGGCATTAAATGTAAGCTTTGTGGATTTCACTTTCAATTTGAGTTTCAGCAAAGTATTTACCAAACAAACATCAGTTTCACTCTACCGTACATGCTGGTTTCTCAGGAAGACATGCACCTACCTACTACTTTGTTAGCTACACCTCGCTCGTGACGTTTTGCTCCCCTTTTAACAGACACCACATCCAAAAGCTGCTTATTGGATGGAGATCTGGTTACAGTGGAGGCAATTTTGGAGACACGACAATGAACTCACTGACATGTTCAAGAAGCCACTTGAGATGATTTATGCTTTGTGACATGACGTATTATCTAACTGGAAGCCATGAGAAGATCGATTCACTGTGGTCATAAAAGGGTGGATGCACTGGCAGCAGTAACGCTCGGGTAGGCTGTGGTGTTTAAATTAAGCTCATCTGTGTGCCAAGAAAATATCCATTACACTAGTACACCATTAGCCTTAACCACTGATAGAAGGCAGGATGGATTTGTGTTTTCATGTTGTTTATACCAGATTCTGAAACTATTATGTGAATATTACAGCTGAAATGTTGAACATTTTTTTCTCTTTGATTTTGGTGACTCTTTGCACAGCATCACCAGTGTTTGTGGTGATGCTGGCTGAAGTCCTGTTGCTGATCCTGACAGACTGAGGCCTGCTAGTCAAAAAGTTCTGTAGCCAGTCACAGAGGGTGGGGTGTAGGCCGAGTGTAGACTGTGGATGAGTTTGTGAGGGATGACTGTGTTGAATGCGGAGCTGTAGTCGACAAAGAGTACCCTGATGTAGGAGTCATTGTTTTCTAGGTGGGAGAGGGAATAGTGGAGGGCAGCAGCAATGGCGTCTGACGTGGACCTGTTGGGCCGGTAGGCGTACTGCAGAGTGATGTGCAGTGTTAGTTTTCTGCCACACATAGCGTTTTGCATTTTGGCCAAAAAAGTTCCATTTTGGTCTCATGTGACCAGAGCACCTTCTTGGCAAGCATTCCCACAGCATTTTCACAGGAAATGGAAGGGTTTCTAGTTTGAGTTGCTGCTGCTTTCCTATCAGTTTGAAGCAGTCTGGCCATTCTCCTCTGACCTATGACATCAACAAGGCTTTTCCCCCCAGAAACTTGTTACAGTTTCTGATTTATATCTCTCATGAAAATAATGATATAATGCTATTTTATTCAGTTTTAGTGATTGCTTTACAGTACAACATGCTATAGATAGGAAAAGGCTACAGATGCTAGCCATTAATGCCATTCTTCCATAGTTTCCACCACAGTGGTCTTGAAAAACAAGCCAAACTACTTTTATTAGAAACCGTTCAGCCTTCTGAGACCTGTCCCTTTGTCCGCTGATTGACATGACTTTGTAGCACAACCGAAATAAATAATAAACCTTTTCTGCAAGCATATGGTTGAAATTAGGCCTGGGTTATCACCATGAGCCTTCATAGGGTTAATAATCGTTCAGTTCAGGCAGGATCAGGTCAAAAAAATGGTGAACAGCTGTGGACTGACAAATGACACTTCCGTCATTACCAGCACAGCTGAACTATGACCTCCTCGGTCGATGCATGTCAGACCTGGTTTGTCCAGGACCTCCAAGTTCAGCAGGGTCTAGAGCTACAATCCAAACTGCACATCTGTGGGCTATATCGTCATATTTTAAAGAGTCCAGCGTTGTTCTGGCAGTGAAGATTGATGCAATGTTGTCTGATCTCTTCATAAGCCAGTGGTTCTCAGATGCCTTTAGCATGCCCTGCTTCATAAGCAGAAAAAAAGCTCATAATACTGAATGGATCAAAGTTAAATTTTAGTGAAGTAAATGTCATCACAATAACATCAGCAAAATCTTCTTTTTTTAAAAAGAATTTGCCCTACAAAAATCATGTTCATTAAACTTAGTCAAGCTCAGTCCCACCACGTACCAGTGGCTCTTTTCCCCACCCATGAGGACCAGCGTCATCCACCAGCAGCTTTCTGTTTCATTAGCTTTCAGTGAGCTAATGAAAGAAATTAGTGACTCAGCATCAGCCATTTCTATGGTGAGCTAAGCTTTGGCAAAGAACAAGCTGGATGCTTTCTCCATTGTACTTCATGGTACTTTCCACTCACTGGTGACTAACAATGAATAAAATCACAAATCAGCCATGTGTATTTTATGATCATTCTAGAAAGTATTCAAAATAGATTTGACATATTAGAATTATTGTAGAAACAATGGCAAAAAAAATCATATTTTGCAAGTTTGGATCTTTACAAGGTTCCAAGTAGAGCTTCAACATGCAACAAGAAGAAATGGGAGTGAGACAAAACATTTTTTTGAGCGAGACCTTGAAGATGTTGCTTGTTTGTTTTGCCCTTCAGTCTCAGTTGCT
>VURO01003677.1:45760-56785 GCA_015108175.1 Pelvicachromis taeniatus | reverse complement strand
ACAATGGCAAAAAAAATCATATTTTGCAAGTTTGGATCTTTACAAGGTTCCAAGTAGAGCTTCAACATGCAACAAGAAGAAATGGGAGTGAGACAAAACATTTTTTTGAGCATGCAATTTGTTGAAAACAACGCTTAAACTGAAACAGGCTGTTTTACAGCTGATCAGATGTTTAGAACCACACCTAAAAAAAACTTTGTAACCCCCCCAAAACAGAAATCAAACTTCCAAACATGAACTCAGTAAAGAGTAGCTCCACTGTTTATGTAGATCATTGTAAAATTTTGTTGTCCCACCTCAGCAGTGTTGGCGCACGTCGACAGACCCTACTTACGTAGTTCAACAACCCGATTACCCGATTACGTTCAAAACGTTTTTTGCCTTTTGATCAGCTGTAAAAAAGCCTGTTTCATTTTAAGAATAGAATAGAACAAACCTTTATTATCCCATGAAAGAGAAATTTTGGTGTTACACGGCTCTTACAGCAAGGGGAATATAAGTATAGAGAGAAGACAGAGTGGTCCTTCATACATAAGCAACTGAAGTTTGTATATACAGGTAACAATGTACAGAAATATGTATAGAAATTGTACAGAGATATGTACACGAGTTGTGTGTGTCTGTGTGTGTGTGTGGTGGGGGGGAGGGGGGATGACTCAGGTGAAATGTACAGTGAACAAACAAGCTGATGAGTAGGATAACCATGTTAAAGTGTGTTGTAGAGTCTGACAGATGCTGGTAGGAATGACCTGCGGTAGCGCTCCTTCCTACACTGTGGGTGTAAAAGTCTATGAGCTGCTCAGTGCTCGTACAGTCTCATGCAGGGAGTGGGAGGTGTTGTCGATGATGGATGTTAGCTTAGACAACATCCTCTCCTCCCCAACCTGCTTGATGGACTTCAGCGGACAGTCCAGGACAGAGCTGGCCTTCTTGACCTGTTTGTTAAGTTTCCCCCTGTCCCTCTCTGCCATTCCACCACTCCAGCAGACCACAGCATAAAAGATAGCAGACGCCACCACAGTGTCGTAGAACGTCGTTGAAAAATCCTGTTAACCCCAAAGGATCTCAGCCGCAGTAGAAGGTGAAGACGGCTTAGACCCTTTTTGTAAAGTGCATTTGTGTTCGTGGACCAGTCCAGTTTGTTATTGAGTTGAACACCCAGGTATTTGTACTCCTTCACCATTTAAATGTCCAAACCCTGGATGTTCACTGGTGTAATGGCATTGTTGTTTTCAATAAATTGCATGCTCAAAAAAATGTTTTGTCTCACTCCCATTTCTTTTTGTTGCATGTTGAAGCTCTACTTGGAACCTTGTTCAGATCCAACCATGCAAAATATGATTTTTTTGCCATTGTTCAAGTACATACTTTTGCTAAACTTCTGTAGTGGCTTACACATTTACCTGGGAGGAGACAGAAATTCCTCTGGATTTAATAAGGAAGGGCATCCGGCATAAAAAAAAAAATCTACCAAACTAAACATGCAGAGCGACTTGGTGTGGTGATTCTTTGTGAAATAGGGTACAAGTATATTAAATTTATGTGAAAGGGTGTTTCAGTGAAAAAAAATGATGATACACTTCCACTCTCCCTCAAATGTCTGTGACGGTAAGGAGGGGTTTTTTCGGCAGTAGGTTTGGCTTCCCTGTGTTAGTCAGTAGACCCAAGCGCTGCCCTGGACACAGCTGTAACCTCTACTTGAAAGTGAGCGTTTAATGCACCACGCAGAAGCTGGACCATAAAACCCTGATAAGCAATAAAAGTGCTGCAAAGGTTCACAAAACTCCCACTCAGCACCGACCAGTTGGATGTGGTTTATGAGTCAGAAAATAAGAAGCAGCACCACCTGCTCTGAGTGAAGGTGACATTAACCAGTTGGAAGATTGTTACACGTTGATTTGCTGTGTGACGCATCACCGAGGTTTTTAAACTGTAGTGGTGTGGAATCTGGTGAATCTTCCCAAAAGGTGTGACGTGTACACTCGTCCAAAATCCAGAGCTGGTAATGTAACGTCATGTGAGGTTTGCTACATGTGTTGTTTTCTCCCCTCACAGACGAGAGGAAGAGATGGCTTCGCTGATCTGCAGGTAGCACCATAGTAAGCTGCCATCAAAGGCACTGCACAAGTGCCCATTTTTCAAGTCACCACAGTAGCAGCATAACTTGTGGTGGCATTAGCAACATCTGGCACTCAACAGTGCTGCTTGTAAGCAATCACTCCCTCAGCTTTTCTTCTGTGGGATTGCTGCCCATCACTGTGCAGTGATGATCAGTATAGATGTCTGTGTATAAAATTTTAAAAATGTAAAAAAAAAATAAGTTGACAAAACCTTAAATGGCACTTTGCAAGTAACAAAGACCACTCGTTTGGCTCTGTAGGTTCTCCAGTTCATGGTAGACGCAAAGGCTTGGCAAAAAAAAAAAAAAAAGTAGGCAAATTGACTTCTTTGAGTGTGTGAAGACATTTCACCTCACATCCAAGAGAAAAGGTGAAGAGTGTCAGGTATTTAACCCCCTAGTGGGGGTTGTCCCCTTTGGAGGCGGTTGTTGACCTGCTGTTGATCATGTGTGTCATCATGTGAACCAAGGTGTGGAAAAAAGCGTTGGTGATTACCATCACTGGAGGTTAAGTGTGAAACCGCTGTGAACCTTACCCCACTATATAATGTGACCTATTGAGGTCACCTGAGGCTGAATCGGGTTTAAAGTGCATAGGAAGGATTCTCAAAGAGTGCATTAGAACTGAAGATGCCTCTTTTAGGAGAAATGAAATGTCTTCACATACTTAAAAAACTCCAGGCACCTTTTGTGTTTCGAGTTCTTAAGATCGCATGTATGGCTGTTTTTCCAGGGGGAGGGTGTGGCGATGTTGGGTCACATGGTACAAAGAAACATCCCAGTGGCTGTAAATGTTTCCATTTTGACCAGTAAGTCTGTGAGCATTAAATGCATTTAATAAAAACAGACATACAAGTGGCCATTTCAGACACTGCAGGTTTTTGCACTTTCACATCATCCTCAGGTTTAATCACGTGAACAAAGCACGTGCGGCTGACAGTTGCGTTAGGTTCACCAATGATTGCCTTTTCCTCTCGTCTTATCTTTATGCTCGCTGACTGACAACTTTTGAATGGACTTTGAATGGTTTTACTGGCAAACCACTGTTATCATTCAGATAAACTCTTATACAGTGAAGCGTTTTAAGAAACACCTTCAAAAGTGTATTACGGTATGTGTGACGAGGAAGCTCTCAAAGGCTGTATATTCAGATATATTCGAAGTACAAGGGACAGTGAAATTGAGTGGGGTGGCTCTGACAACCAGCAGGTTAAACGGTTCGCTCCAGCTACCTTGCAAAGATTGTGCCTTTACACAAAAGTACACTTGCAGACGATATGAAGCCAACTCAGGATGTAACCCGACTGTATCTGCCTTCATCAAACTTTTACTGTGCTCACTACTTTCACTCTCACCCTTCAAACACCCCCGTCTCTCTATTGTTTCTGTACTGGCGAGTACTGTTATACAGGCTAGAGTTAACTGCAAGTGGATGAATTTTTATGAACTCATCTTTTTGTTTGTGGTTTTCATTTGAATTTCTCTGTTGCCCGTTTGTTTCTTTTACTTCCTTTCTGCTAAATTCAATTTTGGATATGATCATTTTAAAAACATTTTATTACAGTTAGATATACTTTGGAACTGAATATGCATGGGCAAAATAAATGCCACCACCTTTCTTTTTAAAGGAGACTGTCGAGACTGTCATTAGAGGTTCAGCTTCAGCGGACAGAATATTTGGGACTAACCAGGTTTATTTCTTTCCTGACAGCATCGGGCAGATTCCAAGATGACAATGTTGAGATTTATCAGGCTCAAATTGTACAAGGCTGGATCAGGAAGCATGAGGCATGGACTGGACTCCAGATGCTAACCAGAATATTGCAGACATGTCTTTGTTTAAGCTTCAGGAGCTTTAACAAAGACATTTGAAAAAAATAAATAAATAGAGCACAGTGCTGGCCTAAATTGTACAAAATTTCTGAGCTAAAAGAAGACAAACCACAAACTGAGATAATCTATGGATTTTATTTATTGTGCTGGAAATACTCATTTATTTGGACAAAATCGCTTTGTTCTAACTGCAAGTACAAATCTTCACATTTAAGATTGAAACATCACGTAGAAAAACAGTATTCTGATATTACAACAGGCAGGAATCGGGTGACACTCCTACAAATCAAGACGTACGCATGTCATCGTCTGTCTGCACCATGTGGTTTGAGCTGGAACGCATTTTCTTCCCCGTCTGACAAGTGCACAACAATGTTTTTATTTCTTTTTTTCCCCCTTTTTTTAAACAATACCAGAATCCTCTGGTGGTAAAAAGACACCTCTTCCACCACCTTCAGTGGCGACTGAGTTATATACAGTATAAAACTGTGGGTAGCAAAAAAAAACTGTTCATCTACAAGTGAGTTACGCTGCTGCGATGCTTGCAGTGAGCAACCGAGGAGAGGCAAGAACATCAGAGCCCGTCGTGATTCCTCCGACTGCACCATTAGCTGCCACCACACACAGAATTCACGCAGCTGGTGTGGAAGAAGTGGGAACTTTGTAAAACGTGTCCGTCTGGTACAAAAAAAGTGTTATTTCTTAAAACGCATCAGAGTGAACTATGTCAGGAAAAAATGAAACAAATAAAAATGTGTCCATCGGTGACCTCTCCGCCTAATGCTTCTGCTTCTTCTTTGCTGGTTTGATAGCAGGCAGCTCTTCCTCTTCATCCTCCTCCTCCTCATCTTCCTCATCAGACAAATTGGAGTCTTCAACCTGCGAGGCTGAGAAGATCGAGAGAAAACGTCAGCAGTGTTACACCGAATCCTGGTATCACCATCTAGACTGCGAGTGCGAGACTCTGCCCTTTAATGCTGTTATTTGGTTTCATACTGAAAGAACAAAAAATAAAACTAAATGTTCACAGATTTTAAAAGGGCCAGAAAGGTCGTTTCACTGAATGTGCCCTCACAGTTGACCCTCACGCGCACACCAACTCTAACCAGCAGAAGGAATAATAAAGACATACATTGCACAAATTTCTGAAAGTTGCAGATTTCTTTTAGAAAGTTTTATTGCCCAGAGATATATTTAACCTTTCATACAGCAGGGTGAGGGAGCACCAAGGTTACTGCAGGTAACCTGGCATTTCATCTGTATTGAGGATTAAATGCATTTGGATCCTGATGCCGCTTCTTTAAGACTGTAGTTTTTCAAAAATATACCCCATTGGTCATTGAGCTGTGAGGTGCAAAAGATCTTTTTCAAAATATCATGCGTGTTAAACACTTGAGCTGAAGGCAGCTGAGCTTGTTTTTCTGGTTCACGTGAAAGCGTCAGGACCACCTCCAAAGGTGATCACCCCAGTGGAGGTTAAATAGCTGGGATTCCCAATCAGCTTGTAGAACTGAAGAAGACTTGTATGAGAGGGGAAACGTCTCTGAACAGAGCAGTTTGTCGCATTTCAGGACTGCTCATAAAACAAAATGACCGGGTTTTCATCAGAAGTTAGTGAGGGTCGTCTCCGATTATGCAGCTACACTCGGAAAAACTCGGAAGCTATTGTTACGGTCCTCAAACGACATCTTTAACGAGACATACCGAGAGGTCAAAACTGTTGAGGTTACGGAGGAGTTGGTTAAATCCCAAAATGTTGATTCTGTTCACCTGGACGGAGAGTTTTCAGTGGGAGAAACGTTTCGTCGCTCATCCAAGAGAATACTTCAGTCTCAGCTGACTGCAAGTTTCCCCAACCTTATAAACAGTGCATTTGCATAATGACTTACAATGCTGTGATTGCAGCCATTCCCCAACTCTCTGTGAATGGTACTCATGGCCATTGATCAATGGCCTCTGATCAGTGGGCCTTGATCAGTGGACCTTGATCAGTAGTTGTTGATCAATGGTCATGAGAATTTGCATATGAATGATCAAGGAACTGAACTTGTTGTTCCTTCTGTGGCGCAAGTTTCAGTCATTATGCAAATGTACTGTTTATAAGGTTGGGAAAACCTGCAGTCAGCTGAGACTGAAGAAGTCACTTGGGTGAGCGACGAAACGTTTCTCCCACTGAAAACGCTACGTCCAGATGATTTACTTACTTGGATGATTGAGGATGCATCAAGACGATTTGGTTACATGTCATCGTCATGGGAGAAAAGCTTTAAGGCAAACTAAACAAGCCAGGCCTCCCACCAAATAAATAAAAATGAGGATCCATATTTACAGATGTTGCTTAGTACTGCTTTCACTTGTGTGCAAATGATTTCCCCCCCCCATTATTAACTACAACGCCTTCACTTAAACACTTTTTAAAAAAAAAATACAGAAAATTATTGTTTTATCCAAACTTTCTAGTAGAAAGCCCTTGGTTTTTGAAACAAGGACCTTATTCTTACATGTTATGCCTACCAAAATTCATGCAGTTTAGAATAATTCACGGTTAGGGGCAACATATTATAGACCAATAAGTCAAACAATCAACTGCAACTAAGCATTACTCTAATTAACTCACTTAAAGGCCAAGCAGAGGAATTCAAATTTTGTATAATCAGCTAAAAATACAAAGATCTCCTGAAAAATCCTGCTGTATGTTTATCTGGGTCAGCTAACTCAGTTTGAACAGCAGGGTACCCACATTAACATTGAAACTGGATGAGTTCCTACTATCATTTTGAGATAAATCCATGGGGCTGGAAACTGATGAGATATTGTCAGTGAGCTTCTTAGAATATCAGTACTGGCAATGTTAAAGTACAAAAAAAAGTAGAGTATTACCAATAAGGTGTAGCCCATTGACAGAAACCGGCCCCGTGCCGGCCTTGAGTCGGATGGTGACCGGGGCTTTCAGCTCGAACTCTCCCAGACTCACCTGAGGACAGGAAGCATCAAAGTTAAAACAGATCATACTTCAGCTGTGTGGCACATCAGCCTCAGTTTACACACCATGGGGAGACACTTGATGTGAAGGTTGGCAATGGGCACGGAGATTGTCTTTCCTTGGTGGTTCATGGCTGTCACCTCCACCACATTGTTCTCCTCCTTGGCACCGTTACCTAAGCAAACCTGCAGCAATCACAACACTGAACATGACTGTTCGCAGACAGACTAAAGCGTGACTGACTGGTGTGTTCGTGCAGCTGGTAAACCCCAATGATGGTAACAAAACTGTACATACTGTTCTGAGTTCAAGGAAGTGCTCCAGGTCCTCCTCCTCCTCCTCATCTCCTTGGAAAGTGTAGAAAGGTACTTTGGAGGACAGCTCGCAGCCTGGAATGACACAGTAAGACCAGAATATCACTGACTGCAGATTTCATATTTAAAAACAAAAACAAACTCAAACAAACAAAAAACGCCCAGTAAAATAAAGACGAAGATTTATACGGTAAGAACATCACAGCAGAAACCCACGTGTGCGCCTACAGAGCATCTCTGACAGACTGTTTAACAGGCCCTTACTGAACAGGAAGCTCTCCAGACTGGATTGACCGCTCAGACCGACTTCCGAGGATTCATCGTCGTGGAAAGACATTTTGTAGAAGCGGTAAAAGTTCAATATTCTGCTAGCGCGTTCCTGCCTAATGAGCCCTCCACGATAAATAACAAGCACGTCGCAGCCTACAAGCGTGCCTGATGCGTCATCAGTGCGCGCCAGTGGCTCGGCAATTCCCTCCTTTCACAGGAATCATGCGCTGAGTAAAACACGTGATGAACTTCTCATTTACCTGAGCTGATACACAGCGGCGGTTACTAAGCTTAAAAACGGTTGACCTTAATGGAAAAATGTGAAATATGGAATATTATAATTAATTAAACAATTTTTACATAATATCTGCTTAAACTATCTATAGATAGATCTTTTCATCAGGTGAAACTTGCTAGTACAAAGTTTTCCCCTCAGAGCTGTCTTCGTGACATAAATTCAACCAGGTGGAAACGTTCCCAAGAGCTTTTGGTCCATGTTGACATGACAACATCACACAGTTGCTGTACATCCGTGATGGAAATACTCTGTTGGATTAAAATCTAGTGACTGTGGAGGCCATTTAAGTGCAGGGAACTAAGTGTCATGTTCAAGATACCAGTTTGATTTGAGCTTTGTGACATGGAGTGATAACCGGCTGGAAACAGACATCAAAAATGGAAACACTGTGGTCATAAAAGAATGGTCAGCAGCAATACTCAGACTGTGGTGTTTAAATGATGCTCAGTTGGTACTAAGATGATGCTGAGAAAACACCCCTCACACCATTACACCACCAGGAGCCTGAAACCTTGATACAAGGCAGGCTGGGCTTGTGCTTTCAGCTTTTTAATACCAAATTCTGATAATATTAAAAAGTCACTTTTAATAAGTCAAAAATCCAGAACGTTTTTCCAGTTTTGGCAATCCCGTGTGAATTACAGCCTACAGCCTTGGTTTCCTGTCCTTACTTGACAGGACTGACACCCCAGCATGGTCTTCTGTTGCTGTAAGCCATCTGCTTTAGAGTTCAGAGATGCTCTTTTTCACAAATTGGTTATAATCAGTGGTTGCGGTTGTCTTCATATCAGCTCAAAAGCAGTCTGGCCATTCTCCTCTGACCTCAAGTCATTTCTATGTAAAAAAAAATAAAAACAAAACAAAAACAAAACCCCTGCTACTAACAGAATTTTTATTATTTTTAAACCACTTTCTATAAATCTTAGAAATGCCTTTGAGAAAATCGCAGTAGATCACCAGCTTCTGAATGCTCAGTCCAGTCTGCCTGGCATCAGTAAAGATTCCACATTTAAAGTCACTTAAAATAAAGAAATCACCTTTTTAAGTATTCCAGTGCTTGGTTTGATCTTCAGCAGGTCATTTTGACCATGTGTACATGCCTAAAGGGACAGAGTTGCTGCCCTGTGATTGGCTGATTAGATAGTTGCCTTAATGACTAGTTGAACAGGTGTACATAACCACTGGCTGTTGATTATTGCATAATTGTTTGCAATAAAGATTCTTTTAACAAGGAGATTAAACCAAAGGTCACTTCTGACCTGATCAGTATTCCTTTATGTAAAGCCATTACTTTGTCCTTTCTAAAAACATTACATGAAATCCCTCCACTACAGACAGGTGTAAAATAAAAATAGAGGAGTACAGGACACAAAGTAACAGTCACGTATCATTTATTAGTTTTCCATTTTATATATATTTTTACATACAAACTTTACAATGGAAAAATGTCACTTTAATGACCCCGCCCTGCCCCCTTAACTGAAAATCTACAACTGGAGCCCTGTCTCTTTCACAGCCAAGATTTAATCAAACCTAGTTGGCAGAGGAGAAAGCTCAAGCATCAGCAAACTGCAAAATGAACCATTTAAGACAAGTGTGAAAATTATACCGTTTCAGCAGACATAGCAGATCCTGTGGGCGAGTTTCACACCTGGCTGACAGGTAAGACTGCTGTACAGGACAAGGGATTGTAACTAAGCCAGCGTCAGATTGCTGGCAGCAGTTTCAGTAAAGAAAACAAAATAATAACACTTTATGATCGACAGAGTTTACAGACTGTCCGAAAACAACAGTATTATGTTCATAAGGGTGTGAGTGGCATGCTTCGTCCTCTATGTAGCATCAGATGAGGTTTTCTAGCATCTGCCACAACAAATCCATTACACCTCATGCACATTATAAATGCACAAAACATCACATTGGCAGGCAGCTACTGAGTAACAACCACAGATCCTCAGTTAACCAGTTAAACACTCCTATAAGTGAAAGTGCGTTTTAAAAGAAAAAGACTCATAAAAGCAAATTATAGATTTGACTTAAAAACACATTCGATGAAGAGCTTGTGAGGGAGGGGGGCATAATTTTCTGCTCCAAACCCCTTCAACTGCACTAAACGGTGTGGAAACCATTGCCATTTTCACATATGGTTACAGGATTCAACAACCCCAGTGACCCCAAGGGCGCCTCGCTGAAGCTCAGCTTAGAATACATTTACTGGTATGCAACGCTGAAAGACAGCATTAAGGGATGACAAGAGTGAATTTGCTGCTCAGGTCTGGTGAAATAAGCAGTTTCATATCAGTGGAAGGCCAGAAGAGTTTGGATTCTTCATCATTTCAACCAAAGCAAAAAGAAACCCAATACATTTTGGTCCCGTGGTGTACTGCTCTCAGGAAGTGTTGATTTAAACATTCGTGCTTTCAAACAGGAACTAAAACTGTGGTAATCTTGACATTTTAACTACGCAAAGTTAGGAATCAAACATTTCAACAATATTAGATAAATGTAGAATTTAACTTAACTAAAAATGGTACAATGAGCTTTTTAGTCAGCTTAGGTTTACTGAAGGGTTTTCTGTGCTTGCGTTATGGATCTGGTAGAGCAAAAACCAAGACGCGTTACTCTGAGTGTGAGGCTACATTTCTGGAATTTGAAAAACAACGAGGCCAACGTGCCATCACTAGCGGCGTGTGAAAATATAAACCTAAAATGATAAGGCAAGAAACGAAAAGGCCATGGCTGCAAAACTTAAACATAATTTGAGAAACATGTTAACAAACATGAAAGCTTTTACTGCTTTCCAAATGTCTACTACTAGAACGGAAATTCAAAAGGACCTCCTCTTTGACGTTTTCTTTGTTTGCCTGTGCCAACAACTTAATTCAGGGCTTGGCAAAACCTTCAAAAAGCAACTGTCCACCCTTCATGTTTACACACACAGCGTTTCACATCAATTTTATCAGAAACACGCTACTTAAGAGGCGTCCATCTGCAAGTACATGGTGGAGCGACTGAAAATGCCATGACGTGAAAACCAAAGGCAAACTCTCAAACAGCACTTCACATCCTGTATAAAGGTGTTCCACCCAACGACTATGCTATTTCTCCACGTCACATCTGGGAAAGCAGGATGTGGCGGTAGTTACAACACTAGATGCGGGCTACCCTCATTTCACAGCTCAGCCTTCACTTCAGATACAGACACTGA
>VURO01003677.1:33025-43025 GCA_015108175.1 Pelvicachromis taeniatus | reverse complement strand
AGTCTGAAGGCAACTTAAGTGTATAAAGTGTTGTTCCTTGTTGACCTGACAGTGGACAACAAGAGCAAACCTCACATCGTTCTCATTTTTGCTCAAGAAACACAGCACCAACAACAAATAGACATTTGCAAACATAAAAAGTAAAAAAAAAAAAAAAGGCTCGCGTTTTGGTCTGACTAAGGTTTTACTGGCTGAAGGAGATGCTCCTTTCCCTTTTGTAAGGCATCGCAATACTTCGCTGCGCAGGGCCCTCCTGTTGAGAAAAATAATGATGCTGGCGCAAAAAGACAGAGAGAACTCCAAGCGACAAAAAACCCAAAGCGGGGAATTAAATGATTGCCAACTGAGTCACTCAACAGCATTTTAGTTGCCATTGGGAGTCTGGGCTGGAAACACCATTTTGGACTGGACTGATGTGTTTAACCATGGAGTTCTCTCATCGCACACACGCTTGCGTTCTCGCTGGCGCTGCGATGCTTGCGCGTGCGCTTGCAAAGGTCTGGTTTTGAGCGCTGTGCTTTCCTGCAAAGAAATGATATGTCATGAAAATAAAACCTAACCATACTCGCTTGCGCTGCATGCGCCAGGGAAAAGCAGCATCTCCTTGGGCAGTCGCTGAAAGAAACCAAAATTGATCAGAAGCAGCAATGCAATCAGAAAATGCCATGCCAAACACTGGCTTTAAGTTTGTTTGTTTGTTTAGTCCCCCCCCCTCCCAGGATGGAATTCAGGTCACCCACTCCCCTCACACATACTGCCAATGTCCCAAAGTAATGCCAGGGCACAAACATATTTGGAGATCAAGTGGAGGGGATGGAGCCTGGATGTCGTGAGCATAACTCACTGCAATCAGCTCACCTTTGACAGACCAAACCCCTTCATACCTACGCACATAATACCATCATCGTCTTTGCTCACAGCACTCTTTTTTTTCTCTCTTTTTTCCATTTGATTGCTGTAAATTCGGTGCATTAGATACCTGGAACTCTCCTGCTAGACCTCCCCTAAAGGCCCATGGCTCTTGGTCTCCTCTAAGGAACTGTGCTGAGGACTGACTACGACACCCTGTTAGGAGCAGAGCCAAGCGGACATTGTTACCACAGGATGGGGCTCTCTGATACAGATGAAGGGAGTGGGGAGATGGGAATGAAGGGGGTCATATGTATCTAATAGCAAAATATTGATGAATTATTATTTTTTTAAACCGTTAAAACAAAAAGGACCCAATTTGGAAAAGAAATTATATGTAGAGAATATATTTTACAATCAAATGGGGCTCAAGCATCTAAAGCTTATATATGGTAAAAGGAATCTGGCACAAGATACACATTACTTTTTTGAAAGTGCTCTGCACCTTCGGAATTGCTCCGTGCCAATGCAATATTATCAAACAGCTCAATGTGACATGGTGTCCATGTGGCAAGTTATTCATGCAGGCCTTTAATTTTCAGCGATTCATTTGAGAAGCTGACTGACTTCATGACCATTACAGAGGGGAAAAAAAAAAAAAAAAAATCTGTCTATGGGCTACCAAAGTAAGCTTTAGCTGCCATCACCCCACTGATATTAGCACCTCTTGTGAAGTCACATTCTCATTTTATCTGCCTTGTCACATGACTGGGTAGCACAAGTCATTAAAAACCAGGAAGACGAGAGGCAGCATGAAGAGCATTTCCCGACTTAAAGGACCCCTCAGCTTATTATTAAAATCCAAACAATATAAAGACAAATGAACAAGACTGATTCAAGTCACTAATAAAAACCAACCCCTGGTTGACAAGAAGCCCTGCCATGTGACCAGACAAATGCAGCGCGTGTGCAGGACACCCAACAGTGCTTTACATGTGAATCTCTCCCTGATACCTAAAACATTTCCTTTGGTGAACTGACAACACAGCATGCAGATGCACCCACAGAAAGGAACTGGGAACCTGGATATCCAGATTAAAAACCACAAAGGGTACGAAAGACTAGCCGATTATGTAGTTGAATTGGGCTCCAGCACAGTGACATTTATGCAGTAAACATGGAACATTTGTTCTTTTGTCATTCTGCCCCCCCTTTTTGGGTGAGCCC
This sequence comes from Pelvicachromis taeniatus, assembly GCA_015108175.1. Lineage (NCBI taxonomy): Eukaryota > Metazoa > Chordata > Actinopteri > Cichliformes > Cichlidae > Pelvicachromis > Pelvicachromis taeniatus. The sequence continues at coordinate 40,949 of VURO01003677.1, read as the reverse complement.
ACTCAGACAAAAATATCACCATGAATCTAAAACCAAGTGTAAAGTCCCTTGAATGAGTGCATCCGGCTGGTCTGAGCCAATTCTACAGGCCTACTGACAGAAACAAAAAAAACGAGTTAGAGAGATGCTGCCAAAGAGAAATTTGGGAGTTAACACTCAGTATTCAGACTTTAAAATCGCTGCGCAAAATGTGACTTCATCCAGAGGGCAGCTTCCTTTGCTCCAAATCATTCCTTTACATTTAAATTTTTAGCTTCAAAATAAAACTACAAAGATTCATTTGATACATGAACAAAAGAAAGAGACAACGCCTGCATGTGCATACATCGGCCACTGTCGATCCAATAGCAGTAGAAACTTGTACTGTGGATTCTTCCATCTGTAAATAGTGAAGGGAGAAAACAGTAGAAAATAATTATTAGTAAGTGTTCTCAGTACAATAACCAGGGAGGTTGGGACTAAGTGCCGGCTGCACAGCTTCCACTAGGGGAAAATATGGGGACTGATGAAATGAGTACTAACAGCAGAAGTCAATATTTTGGAACTTAATGCATGTATTAAGAACATTGACAGGCAACTATATTTATAGGGCTTTAACTTCTTTGGTGAGGCTTGAGCATTTAAGACCATTTACTGCAGCATCAAGCCAGCAGTGTGGACTTTTAATGTGGATTTTCCAGTGTGGGTATGCTGCCTGCTGTGTACTAGAGACCTCAGCTTTACCATATAGCCGGACAGGACAGAAACCTGTGAATGAAACTGGGTTACAGGGAGTAACCGACAGGCCATGCTGGTGCTTCAGACCAACAAACAAACACTCCATAAGAAGATGGAGATGTCATGACACATGTCACTCATGCTGTATCACAGGACATCACCTGAAAGAGTAATTGAAGCTAGAGGGAGATTAAAGTGGGAGGGAAATAAAGAATATACTTTTTTACAATGTGATGCATTCTACTCTGATACAGACTGAGTGCACGATTCAATAGCTTAAAAATCCAACAATAACCTCATGGTAGAGATTACTCACTGAGGCAATAGTGTAAGACATCCTGTAATATATTCAATGTGATTCATATTAAAGACAATTTGGATATTTCTGATTCCTTGTTTATGCACCAGAATGGCCTTCCACAGTGAGTCAGTCAACTTGCTCTCCAAGCTCGCGTGCGCGCTAGGGCATGGAGGAAGGGAGGGGGGAGGAGGTTGGGATTTCCCCCTGTGCCCATCCCCACAGTCGGAGAAATGGAAGCAAGTGTCTGTGTGGGAACGCAGCAATGATGTTACTGGATACACAGCAAACAGCAGTAACCCTGCTGGGACATTTTCTCCACAGATACTCAGTTTAGTCAAACATGGAGCAAATTGTTGGGGAATAAAAAGGGAGGACAGCAGCAGTGCAAGCAGCATTCAGTCAGATTAGAAAAAAAAAGAAGCGAAAAAATAAAATCAACAAAGAGCAATTAATAGATTTATATCCATATAAATGTGATGCACTTGACCTGATCCGTTTCTGAACTAAACTAATCTACAATACCCTGCTACCATTTTCAACTTGGGATATTTGCCCAAAACTCTAACCCTACATTAACTGACGCAGAAGATTAGAAATATTTCTGTTATTCAAATTGTTGTTTCACATATCGTTCACAATTGCCTTCTTAAAATAACAGTCCAGGAGTAGAATGGAAACCATGCAGCTAAAAAGATCCATTATTACATTGATTGCTCTGTTTTTTGTTGTTTTTTCTTTTAATAATGTGCTTCAGTAATTTGTAAGCAACCGTTTCTGAGAATGGTAAAGGATTACTACACTTGAATGGACTCGTTGCTAAACTACTGCTCTCTAAGAACAAGGACCCCTTGGTTCCCCTTATACATACCGAGCCACTGGACAAAAGACTTGACCATAGAAATGATGCTCTTGATGTCCCAGAGGTAAGGGTAGAGGTCATACAGGATGGTGCGGTTAGCCGTATTAGATAGCCGTGTGAACATGTGGATGACTGAGCAGCACATCTCCTCAAACTTTTCTGCCCGTGACTGCCATTCGGTCACCTGTGTTCAACACAGTGTTCGATAAAGATAAATACTGGTGGAAAAGGCAAGAATTAAACCATTTCAGAGTTATTACTTGTGGTAGCAGGAAAACGCACCCATGTCACATCATATACGAGTGTCCCAACAGGCCACGAGTGTTGATGTCATTTACAACCGTACTTTTCCACTGTGACGTGTGAATATGTAACTAAAAGCAAAACAAGCTTCATAGAAAGGGAAGCTATAGTTTACACAAAAGCACAGCATTAAACTTTAGCGCAAGCATACCATTTACTATGATAACAACACCATCCAATGGGCAGTAGGGGTACTACACATCCACCATTTTGTTTTCTGCACCATGAACAGCGTGGTTAGTTGATAACAGACCAGCCATCTAATGGACCACCTCCTCTGAACACACTCCATGTGTGCATTTCAGTAAAGTAACCCACCTTTTCAGATTCTCTCCTCTTGCAGTTGACACTAACGACGCTGCTGTTGGCTCTTAGCCAGTTGAACTCCTTTAACATTTGCATGGCTTTGGGTCCATGTTCGTAAGGCAGATAAAAGAGCTCTGCCAGCAAGCACAGGTCCTCCAGGGTTAGGGGCTCTGCTGTGAAAAGTGCCTTTTCATTGGGCCCTGGTACAAACACTTCCTATGGACACAAATCAGCAATAATGAGACTTTGCAGGCATTTAAAATTTTTTACCCTCAAATGCACATATAAAAGGAGAAATTACTCACTAATGTTTGCAGCACCTGTTTGAGCTGATCATCTGTCTGCATAGGGGCAATATCACTACCAGAGTCCTCCTGAATTGACTCCTCAGGGGATTTAGACTCTGCCAGACTCTCTTTGTCTGTATCCATAGGCTTGAGATCCTCAGCCATCTTTTCAGCTAAAATAGGACCTACATGCTTCTCTTCAGGGTCCACTTCAGCTTCTGGCTCTGCTTCATCTTGCTTCTCAACCACCATCTCCATGGGCTCCTCATCCGAATCCTTCTTTTCCACCTCCACCTGCACATGCCCAATAAAAAGTTAAAGTACCTGTAGAAACATTTGGATGCTCTTCTGTCTGGATTGTACCAGACTATAAAGAGAGTACAAATACTTTATTAGCCGATTAATCAATGACCCAACGGTTCTTTTATTAGGTGATAAGCTGCATGAACAGAAAACTTGATTGCTAAAAAGTACTCATTATGGTCATACAAGTACTACAACTGTGTCATAATGCAAACTCCACCTCCTCTTCCTCCTGAGGTCTTTTTGCCAAAGGAAGTGAGATTGGGTCCAGGCACAAAGGAGGCATTGCTGGAGACATGATGGGCTGCTGGAACACAGTTGTGACTGTTGTTGAGGAGCAAAGAGAGGGAGCAGTCATGGATGACACATCTATGCCCGTGCCTTTGACACCACTCTGAGGCACCTGCCGGCCTGCGAGAACAGAGTGTCAGTGCATTCAGTATGGTTTTTAAGTATTTCAGGTGATGCTGCTAAAAGTTCAATTAACAAAAAAAAGTACATTATGGAGATTAAACTTACTGTTGTATTGGTGAGGCACACCAAACTCCCCAAGCCATTCTGTGAGAGCCAATTTTAAAGCAAGTTGGGGGCTATAGAGCATGTCTGTCTCCAGTTCTTCATCACTGCCTTCATTCTCCAACTTAATCTGGATAGAAATTGTGCTGTCCTCACCATCAGCTGGTAAAGGGGCAAGGTGGGGAGGAAAAAAAATAAAATAAAAAAAAGCAGAGGTACCTCAATTAACAATTTGGATTTCAGTGCAACTGCATCAACATAAAATAATTATATTGGCAATGACACTTTTGGAAACTTTGAAATCCTTCAAACTGAAGTTGGTGTACCAACCCATGAGGACTAACCTTAATGAAGGCTATTTAAGAAACGCAATGCACAGGATTTCACTCCATGTGTGCTTCTATAAGCGTTACTTAGTTCTAAATTGATGTACAGTATATTAAAGTATATTGCTTAATGAAGTAGATTTTGTGCTCTCTAGCACATCTAAGGTGAGTTTTGTTGCATCTCCTATTACACATCTGTGGTATGCTTTGAAATTTGCAGAATAAATAAACAAACAAAACAAAGAAGTGTTGCTTACTCATGACTACATCCTTGCGTACACCGTTCATATTAGACTTGTACCAGGTGGCCAAAGTGTGGATTGCTACAAAGTTGGATTCAAACTCGCAGTTCGGATTGGTGAGGACTCCCTTCAGTCTGGGGATGAGCTCTGTGGAGCGGCCCTTGTAGGGACCCAAGAAAAGTCTCTTCTGGTCATAATCATTGGCATGAATATTGTCCCAGATTACCGGGGCTCTTCTCAGGATTTTTGACACCTCTTCAATAGACTCTACTGTGATGTCTTTGGAAACCACTTTAGGGCCTACAGAAAAGTCAACATATCCAAATAATTATTCTTTTTAAGTCTTCAACATAGACATGTATGAATAGGTTTGCAATTTCAAGGGAAGCTGTTAAACTTGCCTGTCCATAGCACATCAATGCCAGGCAGGAGCTTCTCTCCTACTGTGTGGAGGTAGGGGGACTGAGAGACACTTGGGTAGCAAAATGTTCCACAGTACTCTGAATTTGACAGACAGAAAAATAAGTGAGCAAGTAGAGCAAACACACACAAAATGTGCAAATAAGTCAGGTACAAGAAAACAAGTTACCTGTGGGACAGAAGAGGAACGTTTCAGGCTCTCCAAGATACTGGTATATTTCATTGGTGATAGAAACCTGAGCGTGTGCAAATGAACTGAACACTTCTTTATCAGCAGGGCACATGTTGTGGTCAATATCATCAAAAAGTAAGGCAAAGGACTTGCAGCCAAAGTGTGAAACCTGAAAAGGAAGAAATTACATAGTAAAATACAGAAAACTGCTATAGATATCCATCAAGAAGGATTTTAATGTGTTCTTCATAAAAAATGCTGCAATACCTGATCAAGTTTCCTCTTGAGAGCAGAAACCTCTTTCTGGTTGGAGAAGGTAATGTCCAATCCAGGGGAAATGGCATAGATGAACTCTATGCCATGCTCATTAGCAGCACCAATTAAAGTCATAAGTTGCTCTATGTAAGAGGAGAATAAAAAACATGTGTAAATTCTTGTGCATTTATAATTAATATGCAAATGGCTCACTTTTAAAGCATCATACATCTCCCCAAGGAATCTGATCCAAAGACATTCTTGGTAATCACCTGCTTCCTCCACCGAATACAGCTCCCTCCAGAACATTCTGTGCTTGCAATCATCTTTGGGTGCATAAAGGTATGTATTCAGTCCCCATTTCTGCTGCCTGTGAAAAATCAGTTGTTTTTTTTCCAGACTCATTAAAACAATCCGAGTTATCCTGCTGTAATGCTGTCAACATGCAGTCTTAAATGACCCACAGTACCTCCTGAACAGCTCTTTCCTCTGTTCCATTGTCCATGGCCGCCCATAAAAGCCTGCGTTAGAAAACACGACATTCAGTTTCCACGCACCCTGCAGTCCTGATGTGCGTTTCCTGCGTGCACATCGCGCTGCTTCAACAATTTGCCCCCTGGTGCAGATGTGCTTGAATGTGCTTAATACTGAGCTTCTGTATTACTTAGGAGTGTGCCCAAATAAAGACGTACATTTTAAATGGGGCTCTGTGTTTATTATGTGCAGTCAGACAGCAGAATTACTGCAGCATTTCGACACCTAGTTTGTATGCGGCTAACTAGATCGTGTTTTATACACAAGTAAGCTTATGAATTTTTTAATTCATATTTTTATTAATCAATATATTAGCATTTTAATATACAAATTTATCATTTATTTATATATGTGACAATACACAACTACATACATAGTCTTTCTTCAACATTACCTTCTACCACTCCGCTTATAAATTTTCTGAGGCCCGTTGTTTCGACTCCGATCACGGTCTCTTCCACCGGGCCAGGGGCCTCTACACAAGGCTCTCCGGAGACTGGGCTGGGGCTCGGCTCACCATCCACTTGCGGAGTCTCCAGCGTATTTTCTTTTTGAACCATTCTTCGCGGTTTCGCTTGATACAAAAATCACGAAATTTGCGGAAAAACCTAGGGAATATTTTTAAATGTAGGTCAGCAGGCGAAGGCTGCCAGGCAAACCTGGGGGAAATAAACCGCGTCACTCTGAGCCCAATGTTAGCTAACGCACGAAACCTTTCTAGTTTTTCGAGAGAAAAAAAAAACCCCAAACCGTTTTTACAAGCTGTGATAGAAATTGCTATCAGGTGATACAAATCATCATTTAGTTCGGCTAATATGTAAACACAAACCAAACAGTCGCTCGTGGCTCTCCGTGCATTTTCTCCTCTTTATGGGTGGATTTAACCTACTTTATGTCGTTTCTTCCTGTTTACACCGAGTGCGCATGCTCACGAGACTAGTTCAAACCAGTCAGAACTAGATGTACGTGACAAAACACCGCAAAGATTTTACACAGTTAAAGAGATAGCTTACACCTCAGCTCACGGCACGGTAGAATTAGCTTTCTTTGTAACCAATCGGTTTTATATGTGGGGCAAATATACATCAAACTCATAACGACATTCACGTTTTTACACAGTACACTTAATAGTATTCAGATACGGAGCAATGATGTTGATGGTGAATAACAGGTTGATTTATGTGTGATTACCCACAACACCATCAGTCTCCCTTATTTGTCAAAGAGCGGGGATACAAAGCGTGCACGTACTTATCAAACACACAGCAAGGTGGCAATTATTCACTCTATCGGTCGACTGCGTTGAATATCTCGCCAGCTGTGTAATATCTTGAAATTCCAGCTATTAGGAATGCAGCTAAGCTCCAACACCACTTCCGAACAGAGGGGAGGTGCTGCTCATCTGTTTATGATCTGTGTCAGCAAAATGCGCATGCTTTGTTCTAAATCGTCAAGATAATCCAGTTATACTTTAGCACAGTACACACTGTGCTTTACTACAATGACTATAAAACAGGGGTGCGAGTTTTTATAACATCCACGGGGTGAGTGGAAACAACTAGTCAGGACAAAAAATAAATTCAATGGCCCTGACCAGTAACTACAGAAAACAGATTGTACGGGTTTTTAAACAGTCGTTGATGCAAGCCAAGAAACGTTAATGAAAAAAATGGATAAGGAGGAGAAAAAGAGCATCAAATGGAATATAATAAATGATTAAAATAGTGGATAGTTGTTAAATCAGAATCCTTATATTGTCAAATTAGAAGCAACACTCTTATCAGCATTTAGAACAAATAGCAATAAAAACAAATAAATAGCTAACAATAAACACAAATCTAAAAGGTTTATAGAGATGTGGAAGGTTGCTTTGAAGTATTGCACTTGTCTTGTATGGTTGGTGATGTTTATGTGTGACGGACGTGCTGATGTGTGTTCTCAGTACAGCTACGGCTTGTGGACAAAAAAAATTCCCAAGTGTGTTAGTCCTGGTTTGGCTGAGCAATGGTCAAACAGGTGGATGCAGAATGGGTGGGGTCTCTGCAGTAGTTAAATGCATGTCTTGAATATCTTAATACCATGTTATTCTAATTAAGCACTTTGCTCTCAGGCTGCAGGCCTACAGGTGGTTCCTGGGGTTTCTAAAAGTAGAACAGGAGGCAGAGCTTTCAGCTATGGGAGCTCGTTTCCGCTACTGAAGAAAAATTTCCATTTGTAAATTAAAATTTCAGGTTTTCGCAAAAGTTCGAGTTACTCAGTTTTCTGAGAAAATAATTTGACATTTGGAGTTAAGAGTTGAAATTTTGAATTACGGATGAGGCTTGAAGTTTTTTTTTGTGTGTGTGTGTGGTGGGGGGGGGGGGGGGTGTTTGGTGGGGGGGGG
>VURO01003677.1:18271-33005 GCA_015108175.1 Pelvicachromis taeniatus | reverse complement strand
TTTTTTGTGGGGGGGGGGGGGGGGGGGGGGGGGGGGGGGGTGTTCAGTGGTGGACACGAGCGTTCATTTTTAGCTATCAGGCTCTTCTCCAGTGCAATCAGCTCCCAGTTTTGAGGCAGGCACTCTCTTTACTCTTAAGACGTGGCTTAAAACCTTTGTTTTTGATAAAGCTTATAGGTTAGGGTGCCATAGGCTTAGTCTGCTGTAGCCCTTGCTGTGATGCACTGTCATTAAGCACTCAGTCATAGCAGAAACATTCAATCATCCAATTGTTTGGGTTCTCTCCCCAATACAGTAACATATTTAACATATGGTATAAAGTGACCTAAAAATGTAAGTGGATGAAAAACTTTGCATAAAATAGGATTCACGTTACAAACACATTAAAACATGACCAAAAGTTAGGATGTGATGAATATACTAGGCCCTTGAAACCAAAGCACCAAGTCTGAACCATCACATTATTCATAAAATTAACAATTACCTCACAGACAAATATTAAATTAACAGCGAGAAAAAGAAAAAAAAAACTTCTTATTTTACTTTTTTTAATTAAGATCTGTAATACATTACAATGTAATACATCCTCTCCCAATAATCAGGGAGCTCCAGTCTGCTTATTACACCCGTTTAAAAACAAACAATTTCCTCTCCATACAATTCAAGTTCAATTGTACATTTAAATAAACTTTTAAAAAATTATTTTGTTCCATTTATTCAATTTTTTTGCCTCCTTTTACTTTTTCATTATAAATCTTCACTTCAATAGAAGGTGTTAGCTTGCAGAAACAACATTACCAAAAAAATAAAATCCCTAATGCAACAACTAAACTGTAAACAGTGTTGCAGGTGAGGAGCCATTGTCAGCTCTGAGGTAAATATCTGCTGTGTCCTGCTGCAGGCCTCCTGTTACCTCTTCAGATTCTGCTGGGCCTGCCTCAGTAAAGTGTCGAAGTCTAGTGCATGAAACTTGCCTTTTGCAGGCGTCGGCTCGTACTCTCTATTCGAATCTGAAATGATTATAGAGACAGAATTGCATTAAAAATAAAAAGAGGAAAAAACAAAAATGAGAGTTATGCAGAAACATTTTTTGCATCTGTTAATTTAAAAGCATACCCAAATCAGCATAGTTGCTCTGGCAGAACTGCCTCCTTCCACCGAAACAGAGATCAAACGGCAACTCGTCAGGCTTGCGCAGCTTACTTCCATTTTCGATTGCTGTGAAAGCGTCCCCGGTGTTGTAATAAGTCACAAAGCCGTAGTTGTCCCTGTGGCACATGACCGAACGTTTAACTCCTCCTCATTTTCAGTTTGAGCAGAGAGGGCAGCAACAGGACTCACACACAGGTTTGACATGTAACTTGCTTTTAAAAGAGCCACCTGGTGGTGATGCCAGGAAGCTCCAGTTATGAACAAGCCTGAATTTGCTTTAGCACTGTAGCTTGGCCTAAGAGGTCACAGACGAGACCAACAAGGTTCAAAGACAGTGCAACTTTCTCATTTGCAAAACCTTCCTAAAAGCTCTATGCTAAGAAAAAAAAATGGACTGATTCTTATGGTAAATGGACTGATTCTTATATAGCGCTTTTCTACTCTCCCGGAGTACTCAAAGCACTCTATACAACACCCACATTCACCCAATCACACCAGCACTTTTTAGTGCTCTAACTAACATTCATACTCATTCATACGCCGATGGATGCATCGGAGAGCAACTTGGGGTTAATATCCAGTCTGGCATGCAGACTGGGGAGCCAGGGATCGAACCACCAACCTTCCGATCAGTAGATGACCTGCTCTACCACCTGAGCTACAGCCACCCCCAGATGGCTGTAGCTCAAAATGGTTAAGTAAGATGTTTGCATGTATAATAGGAGCTTACTTACCCATGGTCTCTAAAGTGCAGAGTACATTCTTCAATCTCGCCAAAATAGGAGAAGCGCTCTTTTAGTTCTTTTTGAGTCATCGTTCCCCGGATTTTACCAACGTAAACAACCCGGCGCTCCTCCTGGAAGAGAGTCCATCAGTTTTACATTATCATAACTACTGGAATCATTTCACTTAATTCTACCCAGAATAATTAACTTACAATGGCTTTCTCCTTGCGTCTCTTCACCTCTTCTGCATTTGGCTTTGGAGCATGACCATAGCTGGGCCGATATGAGGGACTGAAGAAGAGAAGATGAAGCCTTTACTCGTCATTTCAAGGTTTATCAAAGTATATGTAGGGCACAATTGAAACGGTTACCCAGAGAAGCCGGAGTCACTGTACCTGTACAATCGTCTGCTTTGACTCCACTGATCCCGTCTTTGAGGGGATTGAGATCGTGACCTGGAGCGACTCCAAGAGCCAGAATGAGAAGAAGAATAGGAGTACCTTCTCCTCCTGGGAGGAGAGCGGGACACAGAAGGCCGATAAGAGGAACGGGATGAGGAGCTGGAACTGCTCTGGTGACGATACCTAAACATCAAAAAGAAGGTATGTTTAAGGAGAAGTGAAATCATTACCCCTCAGTAAAGAGTTTTAGTGCATCCGCATCAACCAGATGTCTAGCAAAGGGACAAACCTTTTCTTTGTTGGCGAGTGTGATCTAGACCGAGATCTAGAAGAATCGGAGTCTGACTCAGAACAGCTGGACACTGGACTGGGAGAATGACGTGATCTTTTTCTAGACCGGCCTCTGGACCTCTCTTCTGGACTACATTCGGGGCTGGGTGTGCGAGAAGCAGCATGGCGACGGTATGACCTTCCCAACTGACCTCTCCTCGGGCTCCTTCCTTTCAATCCAGTCTCCTGCCGAGTAGGCGAAGCATCTGGAGTCTCCAGAACAGAGCTTTCATCCAACCCATTTGTCTTGAGCTCCAGGGGCTTCATTGGACAATCTTGTGTTTTGGTTAAAACTGCCTGATTTATGGTAGATTGGAGAGATGATGCCTGGGCAGCTGTCGTTGTTTGTGTAGTGGTTGGAGTATGTTGCCTGATGGGTTTAATAGTGATAAAAGACTGCTGTTTAATATTCCAACGCTTGCCTGGCTCTGCAGTGGGAGTTCCTTTGTTGGGAAGGCAATAGTCATGATCCATGCACACCAGATCGTGGGATACAATGGCAGCAGCAAGAGTGGGTTTGCTTCGTGGCCTGACTGAGGGCAGAGGTCGTGCTTCTATCTGGATAACTTTGGAGGGGCCCGACTTGGAGGTTTCAGAGGCTTTGCTCTTCCCAAGGAGGGCCACAGCTGCCAGGGGTTTCCACATCTGATGAGGAGGTGTAGCTGGAGGTGTCAGAGCTGAAGCAGATGGAAATAACTTAAACCCCAATTCTATACATTAACCTTTCCTGATTGTCTGATCATGAGTATTCAGGCTTCTGTGTCACTGACATAAATGAAGTATTGACATAAATCAAGTACAGGAGACTAAACATACATTAAACTCTTGAGGTAAACATCAGTCACATTTCTTTATTGTATTTAATTATGCACCTTCATGAACTCGTCTTTTAGTTCGACTCAAAACGCTCATTTACCTGCAGTACTTGAGATGTCGCTAGCTTTTACACGTTCCACAACAGACTTCTCTGGAACCAGTTCAACACTGCCGAGCAAGCACAGGAGTATGTTAGTATGTCAGCGGTAAACAGCGTAGGTCAAACCTCGACTGGTCTTCAGCCCAACCCAAGATGGCCATTAGCGTTGCCAGGCACTGGCAAGATTTGCGGTAGGTCTTGGCATGAGGTGGACTTGGACCACCTCCTCACATACACAATCTGTCACACACATCAAACAGTTTTCACCATCACAGACAGTTACTCACTCACACAGAGCAGCTTGAGGGCTGTAGGGTAACTCACCTCGAGTTTCCTACAGCTGCTGCTCTACCAGAGACCTCCGACACACATTGCTCCTCTTTGGCTGAAGGTGGAAAGAATAGAAAAGTTAGTGCAGGGGTCAACAGGAGAATCAGCAGTGAGGTTAAACACTCTCACTGGAAATGTTTTTAGTACAGGGTGTATTTTCCACAGGACTGGAAATAGTCAGCAGCTACATAAAGCACATTAAAAAAACAAAACAAAAACAAAACCCAAACACTTGACATAAGTCAGGCCTTGTACATCCGCCCAAACAAAGACAGAAGGGCGCGAGTTAAATGGATTTGCAGACGAGGCAGAATTCCAGTAGCTGAGCAGACAAGTGCACAGCTTCTCTGCAGCATCCATCTCTCTTAAAGGGGAATGTTACAGTTAAAAACAGAAAAGCCCCACTATCTTTGAATTTAAACAAACGTCTTGAGTAGAAATACACAAATGAAATTCATCCATTTACCATAGAGCTTACTGCTAACGGACCAACTACAAAGTGGTTCTTGTATGCAATTTGACAACAAAACAAAAGTTCATGAATGAACTCCTGTTAAGCAGACAGCTCTTTAGGCAGGTTTGCACCCTCTCCTGAAGTCAATCACAACTCCTATCCACTACTGCTAACCAAAGACAGGGACACAAGCTTGCATACTACACTGGACAGGAAAACTGATCCTCTAACCACCTTTAGCTTGGTACTTAACAATGTGACACTGAGCTACTGGTCTGAACACCCATCTAATTATAATTCAAGCAAGTAAAAAAAACACAACAACAAAACTGACTGTGGAAAACATTCAAACAAGACCTGAGATGGATAGAGAAAACTGAAGCATTATTAAGTACCTTGGGTTTCCTCAAACTGCTCCAGTAAACTGGTCAGATCAGCAGCTTCAATACCTGTAAATAAAGGTCATTATGTGATTATAACAGAATGATGCTTGTTTAAAGGCTTTTCTTTATTTTCTCTCATACATATACTGCCAGCAATAGTGGATGCTCAAACATGGCTGAAGTTAAATAACATCAGTATATGTTTGTTTCAGACCGTTTGTTCTACTCATGGCTTTGAATGGATTCACTGATAGTGGACATCCTTAATATGGTTATCTCCCCCTGGTGTGTGAGCACAGAAGCTCCACCCACCTGCTGTTCAAAGCTGTTGTTTACAAGGAGCAGCCAATCAGAAGAAAGCTGGCTTAAAGGGAGGGTGACCTTAAAGATTCAGGAGCTAAACTTGCTTATTTATATATTTATTAAAAAAAAATAAAAAATAAAAAAAAAAGTGTGAAGGATTGAACTGAAGCCCACTTTAAGTATTATTTACAACTGTGAATCATTCAAGAAGATGCAAAATTACATTAGCAGAGGCCAAAAACATGGCACTTTAATTGGGCAAAAAAAGCTCCCCTTAAACAATTACATGCACTATAATGTAGGACACGAGATGTTTTCTCAAAAAGGTGACAGCCAGAAACAGATTATTGTACTATTGTCCTGAAGAGCACAAATGTTTTGATTTTTAAAGTGACACTGTGCATTTTCCTGTTTTCTAACAACAGACAATTTATAATTTCTAATATTGGATTCCTGCACATCAGCCTGCCACTGGAGCAGATTAAGCACAGTGAGTTCAAGTCGGCAAAGCTGTGGCACTGACAACACATATATCAGTGAATTACTTCATCTCAAAGAAAGATAATACTCTGATTAAAAATAAAAAATAAAAAAAAAAGAGAGAGAAGGTATGAACACGTTTCTATTCCTAAAAACAAACTAATGCTTTTAAAACATAAGCTTAACTTTGAGCTCACCTATTTCACTTGTGAATGCTTCAATCAGCTCCTGTGTGGGGCTCTTTGCACTTTGGGCTTCCACTGGTGTTGTGGGGTTTTCTTTAGTTTCAGCAACAACTGGTTTGGTTTGTGGACTCTGGGAGTCTGAGAGACTAGCAGCTGGAGTGGAACACAGCTGGGTACCATCAGCTGTGGATTTGGAGGACTTGCTCTCAGATACAATTGTGTTATTTAAGGAAGCAAGAGCAGTGACCTCAGGCACTTTCTGGGAAACCGCAGTGGGAAGAGATCCAGTAGCAGCAATGGGTTTTATTTCATCTGTAGTGGTTTTAAGAGTGGTCTTGGTGCACTCTTCACACTTAGGAGATATAGGCTGAGTGATGGAGACTCCATCTACTCCATTCATTCCTCCTGAAGAAGCAGGAGAACCTTTCCCGTCTACTGAAGATGTGAGCTGAGCGCTAGGTGACCCAACGTTTTTAGGCACATTAGGTGCTGCAGGCTGAGTAGTGGCGTTCTGAGGCATGGCTGAATCTTTAACCACATTAGGGACTAGAATGGGATTTTTCTGAGGCAGACTGGGAGGTTCGGGTGTTTGCTGGGGTTTAGGAACTGAAGTAGCAGCTGAAACTTTGCTGGAAGGGGCAACCATGTAGGCAGGTGGAACCAGCAGTGCCTCAGGGGTGGGTGGTGCACATGCTCCTCTTGGTTGCCATGCAGGTTTGACCTCCTCCACCTCCTTTTTTGCCGTCTGGGTGATGGGACGTCGAGGATCCTTGGGGCTTGGGGCAGGCAGGCAGGGAATAGGGGGAAGCTCTTTGGGAAGCTCTGGGAGGCTAGGCCACTTGGTGCTATTGTTGCCTTGCTTTTCCACTGGAGCAGGCCTTTTCTGTTGTCTAAGCCGTCTATACTCCTCTAAACTAAGTGCTTTGGGTTTGGGCTCTGGGACTGCTGGAGCCACAGGAGGGAGGCCCTCACTAGCACTCGGCATCACCTCGGGAGTCACAGAGCTAGGAGCAGCTGCCGGGATCTCTGAAGACACCAGAGAGAGGGAAACAGAGGGAGCTGCTGATACATTTCCAAGCTCTGTGGGAGCTAGGACTGGCTGTTGTGAAGCTTCACTGGGATCCTGGGAGCTCATTGTTGTGGGTGAATAGCTGTGTTCACTCTTCCCAGGTTTAGCACTTAACGGTACTGTGTCCTCTCTAGAGGACAGAGATGTAGCTTTAGTTTGTTGCACACTCACTTCATTAACTACTGCTGTAGTTGAGGTCTGAGGCTGAGTTTCAGTTTGGCATAGCTCTTTTTCTTTAGGTTTTACCAGCGATGAAGCTGGGATTGAGGCAGGAGGAACTTTTGGGAGTTTTTGTTTCTTTTCTTTTTTGACAGATTTTCTTTTGGGCTCTTTGGGCAGTTCCTGTGCTGCATTTCTTGCGGTGCTACTCCGAAGGACTCTTCCCTCCATAGGATAAGGATGGGGCTGTTGCTTGCATTTCTTTTTCCTCCTGGATGGACTTTTCTCTTTAATTTCTTCCATTTGGCTTTTAACGGTCTTCTCATCTTTTACATCTAAACACACTCCTGTTGTCTCTTGGGATGTAATTTTCACAGGTGCTTCGTTCACCGCTACATCGTCGTCATCATTATCAACAACAACTATATGCTCTGAATCTTCTGCTTCATCTGAAACTTTCTGCTCGTTTTCTGAAAGCAGCTCGGTAACTGGTAGAGAAACTGGAAGATTCATGTCTGGGATGGCCAGGATGGGTTCTCCATTTTCCCCCTGGTCCACGACCTCAAGCACTATGCCTCCTTTGGGTATAATCTGTTCCCCTGCCTCATTCTCCACACATACCGGCAAACAGTAGGGGTGCATCTGCCTAACCAAGTCACCCAGGCTAATTAAAACACCATCTTCGTCCATCTGCTCGAATGTAAGAGGACGTGAGAGGGACAGATCTTCCCAGTCTAGTAGGTCAGCATCAGGACATGAGTCATGCCCAAATGGACTCAGCGTGAGGGAGCCATCGTCCTCTTCCTCCCCATCACTCCTCTGCAGAGAGTTTGTCTGTATCCTAGGGAGGCTCTGAGTATAAATGGGAACATAACTATCTGGTTAAAATCTGCCTACACTATAAGCTTAGTTGCATTACTATCAATAGGAAGACGCTACCTTTCCAGTTGATAAGGGCCTAGATGGTGTGTCT
Organism: Pelvicachromis taeniatus; assembly: GCA_015108175.1. Taxonomy (NCBI): domain Eukaryota; kingdom Metazoa; phylum Chordata; class Actinopteri; order Cichliformes; family Cichlidae; genus Pelvicachromis; species Pelvicachromis taeniatus. The sequence continues at coordinate 25,145 of VURO01003677.1, read as the reverse complement.
TTCTCTGTAGGGGAACGTGATAAATCCAGCAATTTCCTGAGCTAGAGGATAAACAAGAAAAGAAAAATACTGATATTCACAGTTTTTCAGACTTTAACGTATTAGCAAAGAGATATGTTCAGAATAACAGAGGTTAGCATAGTGTTTCACTCTCTATCCTACGCTCAAAGATCAGATTGGGGAATGTTGAGAGCAGAGATAAGTTGAGACACATGTACAACTGCTGGGCACTAACCGGAGACTGTTCCCTGCCCTTTTGACCTGACAGCAGGTCTGAGTCAGGCAGCATGTCAAACGGAGACAGGTTCTCATCTTCTACATTGTCAAGAATCTCTGTCAAGGCTGTTAGCAGCGTGGCTTCATTGTCATCATCTAGGACAGTCTATATAATGGATCAAAACAAACAATTAGGTCAGAGTCTGGGGCATAATACAATATTGTATAACTTTGAAATTTATGAAAACGCAGTGCTAAACGACGTGAAGTTAATCTTGCCTCTATTGTTGTGTCCTCAAAGAAGGACAGTCCAAAGCAGCTTTGAAGGGCCTCCAGAGTTTCTCCGGAGCTCAGCTCAGTCTAAAGAGGGGAAAGCAAACAAATGTCAAATCTGAAATAAACAGTCAAATTAATAACCAGTTGTTGCTTAAGAAAGAAAGACATATATGCACAAGCAAAAAAAAAAAAAGAAAAAAAAAAGGGACTTCCACATTCCTCCAAACGGTAAGGTCCCATTGCAGTGTCACTAATAGACCACTGGGCTGCCTCACCATCACAAGTGGACTTTTGTATCATTCCAAATTAGCACATAAAGATCAATGTGCATAGAGGGTAAAAAGAGAAACAGGTCAACAAATCTCATTCATTAATTTTATGTCCGTGGCTCAAATGAGGCATTTATAAGCAAGAGTGTGTAAAGGAAACCCCATTGGGCAAAGGATGTTTTATAGTCCAACTTAAAGATGGAGGAAAAACAAAATAGCAGAGGCTATTGTGTAATACATAAACACAACTAGATCTGCTTTACAATTAATATAAATGTACGTATAAATTAAACAAAAATCCTGAATTACTACTTAAATTATGCACTTACTAGTATCATGTTCTGTGAATATCAAGACAAGTTTGACCAGTGTAAAATGTATCAGCATGCGCATGCTCTGATGTGATGTTGGCTAATTTGGCGTAAAACTAATCTTCCAGAACCATAAACATGGCACTAACCTCTACAAACAGGCCCTGTTCTCAGTGGAAACATAACCGACAAAATTAACTTAATGTCGCCATGCAGTGGTCTAACGGAGCCCCACGTGTTTCTGTCTACACATGCACACAGCGTGGAGACATGTTTGATCCTCGCCTCGCCCCGTCCAACGACAGAGGCCACCGAAACCCACGTGTTGCACTACAACAAACTAGAAGCAGGGCCTGCAGCTCTCCTCTTCTTGTTGGCTTAAATTCCTGCCACTAAAAAGCAAAAATCTTCACTTTGATGCACAAATTAACACGCCAACATGTTAACAAAACCACAGTCCGCGGACTCCGAGGAAACGGCGTGTGTGCTTTAACTTCACGGTCTCTCGTGCGCATGTGTGAATGAACCCAACATGTGATTCCCCACTAAACCACATGTGTACACAGAGTTACGATTGAATGAAAACGTGCATATAAACAGCAGCGCCAGTGTGAGTGAGCATACGGACAATGTTAAATATATTAGAGCATCATCATCCCTGAGCTAACTCTTTGCTGCACTATGATATCGCAAAAGCCTGTAAACTCCACAACTAAATGAATGAATGAAGCACCAGATCAAGTGCCGAGCAAATAACTGTTTTCAAAACACTTATTTCAGTGGTTATCATATATGTATTATATTGTATTAAGTTGAAGGACTGTAAACTAACCGGCCAAGATAATGCGATTTTTATTGCCACGTGTTTATCTGTGGACGGAGAGCAAGACTATCGAGTAAAAAGTGCAGCAAATGAGATTAAAAGCGTAATATTGACATCATCTACACAACTGGAGGTAATATCAGGGCAACTACTGATAACACTGCACAACTGTCACGATGATATTTAACCGCTTGTTGGCTTTATGGCAGAGAAAATCTGCCTCATTCACGTAGCCAGCCGCCCAGCCGGCCAAGCTATACTGACTCACCAGCTAGCATTACCAAACGTCGATGAATGCAAGCAAATTTAACCAACGAGCAGTATTTAGCAAAATACGAGACCAAGGAGCTATCACGTTGCGATAATCACAAAATAAGAGGCGCCTTTTCAGTGAGTTATACTTGTTATACTACAGTTGCATCCACGTGTCACTTTCTCGTGCACAGTACATCCCGTACAGATGAGCACTCTACCCCCCCAAAAAGTCGCCCAAACACTACTAACAGTAGACCCAAATGTTAGGAAACAAAGACTAAAACATTTTCGTCACCTCGTCTAGTGTATCCAAAGGGAAAAAATCCATATTGCACGCTGTTAAAGTCTCCTCGCCTGCTCCCCACCGCGCCGCCATCTTGGAGGTCTACTCCCTGCCCAGACTCGTTTCAGAATGAAAAGTAATGAATCAGAGGAGCACGCAGACCGGCTGGAGACACGTGGTACAGCATTCCCGGTAAAATGACGCAGAGGGGGTCAGAGGTTGGGCGGCCACGTTTCTTTTTAGTTCCTGTAGTTCCAAACTACATTATGAGCTGGCTCCCCACGTTTTCAGCCTCATGAGTACATAGTCAGTATATGGTGGCAACGGATGTAGTCCAAAGTATCTTGTCAGAGACACTGCAGCAGACAGACGTTTGGTACTTATGCGTCAGCAAAGATGGCGATAGAAATAACGATACCCAACTGTATTTTTTTTACAGTTGGGACTTTTCAGTCACGTTTTAATCGGGCTTGTATTTACCACTGGGAAAAAAAAAGAATCGAGGTGATCATCTCAAAATTCCAGTTTACTGAATGTGTATGTTTAAATTTTGAGATACTAATCTAAAATGCGGACTTACTGATGGCAGAAACAAGTTTCCATAGAAACTACACTGGCGATTCTATATGTGCAGTTTTTAAATACAGCCTGACCACTATCAGACATCATGGTAATGAAGTTGTGAATGACTTGTTTTCGTTTAAACCATTGAGTGATATGAAAAAAAACATTTGACATTTGTCAGTCATATTTATTTCACATGATCATCTAAAACAACTCTTTATTTTTTTTTATGTTGACCTACTGTAGTTCTGCCATTTTTTATGTCTTTGTCATTTTTACCTTGTAGTTCTGTTATAATGGACACGTTTCTTTACACATTAGTAAAATATATTTCTAATGCTTTGTCTGTCGTATGTATGGAGTATTAGAAATATAAGAAACACCTCCTGGTTTGATTGAGAAATGACCCGAGGAGGAAGACAAAGAGCCCAAGGCATTGACCTAACCTGCAAATTCCTAAGATCTCAATTGAACTGAGCAACGATGGGATGCGCCAGAACAAGCTGGGCTAAGTGAGGTCCCACCCTACACCCCACATGTCCCAAAGTATTTGTGAGATTTTTTTTTAGTGTGCTGTTGATAAGAATGCTCTCCCAAAGTAACCACGCAAGTATTGGGCTGAAGAGGTCAGCCACAATAAGGATGCCTTTTGAACAGGAGGACTTAAACATTTTACCAATGAAAGTGTGAAAACATAGCAGTTTTATTTATCACAGAAGAGAATGCATCTGAAATACAGGCAAACAGAATAGTTAACCACAATGGAAAACCACAGAGTGTGTGCATGTGTTCTTGTGGTTGGGCTCACCTTTAATCCATTTCTACCTTTGGGACACAGGGAATTGCCTATGGCTTTTCCTTTCCAATGCAATAGGAATCCTAATGAGAAACACATCACCCCCACTTTTGTATTTGACCCAGTTTAATCTCTACCTCTGTTTTGCCTGTCTTCTTGGGCCTTTCATTTATTACTTCGCATGACAAAAGATTTCCACCATCGTCTCACTTCACCACAGCTCTGTGGGGAAGCACTTTGTCTCTACAGTGCTGTTTGGTTAGTTTGAGCGAGGTTGTCATAGTGGTAATCTTTTGTGCAAACTTTATTTTGTGCGTGGATTATTCTAAAGCATGTGTTACAAAAACCATAACTCAAAATCAGAAAACAGAGTCTGACAAAAAGAACCACTTTTTTTTTTCTCCACCAAGAGCTGAGGTTATAAAAACTTCATCAGCTATGTGATTTGAGGGATTGTCCCCATCACCTGACCCAATATGTTATGTGTTATGTCGATAAAACGTAGATGTAGACAACTACCTGCCACTTTATTAGGTAAGTTAGTCAATGATGTGTCAGCAGTACAATACATTTAGCCATGCAGACATGACTAAGATGAAGTTCGAACCGAGCACCAGAATGGGAAGTAAGGTGATTTAAGTAAAGAACAGGAAACTGAGGCAAGAGTTTTCAGGGACTTACCAAAGCTGGACAATAGAAGACTGGAAAAATGTTGTCTGGTCTGATGACTCTCAGTTTCTACTGCATCATTTGGATGGTAGGGTCAGAATTTGGCATAAGCAGCATGAAAGCATGGATCCATACTGGGCACCTTACTACCATTTGACCATCCTTAAAAAGCTACGGACTACCTTAGCATTGATGCTGACCATGTCCATCCTTTTATATGTACCCATTATCTAATGGCTACCTCCAGGAGGATAATGTTCCAGATCAAAGCTCAAATTACTTTCTTTAACATCCAACTGTGTAATGCTATCAACGGCACCTTGTAAAAATGAGTAAAGGCAATCCAACCTGGCAAGATGTATCTAACAAAGTGGTAGGTGAATCTATTTAGGGAAAGAGCGTTATTCTTTTGCAATGGATGTGGTTAGCATATTTGATATTTGTCTCTATGTAAATATTTTTTTTCACATTAAAATAGCAACATAAGTGCCCTCAAGACCTGGAAAGCTCTCCCTACTTCCTTGTTTCCACAGTCAGTGAAAGTAATTATAGGTGAAAAATGTGGGAGCCAGATGGGAAAGAACCAAGAACCTGTGTTTTAGCCACTACCAATTAAACTATCGGGGAAAAAAAATTGGTGCTGTTTTTCAATGTTAAACCAAACTTTAATTCTCACACACTGAATGATGATTTTTATTATGACAAAATGATTTGCGTTCCCCTTGTATCTCTGACATAGACAGAGATACAAATGTCCACAACTCAAACCAGGAAGAACTGTTCTACTCATGCTAGCAAACTCAACATATAAACTAGCAGATTAAACCATTTTAAATGCAAAGGGGGGAAATGCAAAGACAATGACTAAACTTAATTAAAATAAATCCTGTCACCCCCAGACTGTGAAAGCACATGGTTCAGTCATATTGATTCGCCTCTACATTACAACTTGCTCCACTCTTGGTCTTGTTCTGCTAAAACCAGGAGGGACTGGAGCAGGAGGTTAAGATACTCACAGAGGTAATAAAAGAAAAGAAAAAAGATGTAACATCTATAAATCAGTGACAAAACTGCATAAATCAAATGTGTGCACACATCAGTTAGAATACATTGTAGTGTGTTAAATTGTAATGAATCTAATTAACTAAACCAAACTAATTGTTTGCGGTGTAATGGCAGTGACTGCAAATGAACTCAATATATGAATGGTGCTGGAGTGTGAAACCTTAAATCTGTATGTCTGATGTCATGCAAGTGTAAAGAGAGGACAAATGTTACTAAAGTTTTATTTCAGTTGTGCAAAAATGATGGCCCTTTTTCAGCTAAGGGGAAAACATGGATATCAATTTGAAATTGGGTTTTGATGTTCCTGAGAACACCAAACAAATCTGTTTGTGCATGATGTGGAGGGAATTTTCAGCCTTTGATTAAGGTATGCAGTCTCTGACCGTTCTTGTAGTAGTACTAGTAGTAGTATTTGAAAAGCTGGCAGTTCATCCTTTAGCTTCTTCTGTCCACATGACCCTGGGTGAGATGCATATTAAACCTGTCTACAGGAAAAATTTAGACTGATTTTTTTTTTTTCTTCATAAAATGATATGTTAAATAGATGTAGGTATAGGCAGAACAAAATGGAAAGAAGCCTTGCATATTTGTTCCTACAGTAATGTCTCTGCATGCCACATGTTTGTCTTTCAACTTGAACGCCAGAGAATCTGTTTATTTTGCTGATTGTCATCAGCTTCACTTGTTGGCGTCACTGCAAAGCTCTGGCCTCATTTCACTTGCAGTGTTTCACATTATCCATGTCTTGACACAAAAGAGATCAATTTCATTACTTGATGCTGACAGTTGTTTTTTTCCCCCCCTGCATTTAGAGTATTATAAACCTTCTCTGGCCCCAGTTTTCCAAGTTTCCTGAGACACAACAGACCCAAACAGTCTGCTTCTCATTATCTGTCATGTCCAAATGAGTCAGTGCTGCCCACGTTTCCTCTCTGTTTTCCTTCAGCGTATCAGTGGCTCTATACTGTACATCTGTGGGAGCTGTAGGACTTATGAGCTTGTCTGTGTGTTAGAGAGACGGGGAAAGAAAGGAACACCACTGTGCCCCAGCACACTCCCTAACTGCTACCTACCGCTGCTCTGCCGTTGCCATGGATACAGTGCCCTCTCTCTCCCCCTCTCTCCTGTCTCTCGGTGGGTATGGAGGGATGGGGCTGGAAAGGAGAGGAGAGAAGTGGCTCTGGCTGCTGCCTCTGCGTCATATTCATACCAGTGCAGCTGAGAGTCCCCCCCCCCCCCCCCCCCCCCCCCCCCCCCCCCCCCCCCCCCCCCCCCCCCCCCCCCCCCCCCCCCCCCCCCCCCCCCCCCCCCCCCCCCCCCCCCCCCCCCCCCCCCCCCCCCCCCCCC
>VURO01003676.1:10040-33938 GCA_015108175.1 Pelvicachromis taeniatus | reverse complement strand
GTGTGTGTGTGTGTGTGTGTGTGTGTGTGTGTGTGTGTGTGTGTGTGTGTGTGTGTGTGTGTGTGTGTGTTGGGCCTGACAGAGGATAACATGTTCCACTGGAGCTATTCTAAGCTCTTAGAATATGTTAGCATTTTTTAAAGTTCTGAATGAGGTGTACTTAGCATTCAAATGGATAATGTGTTGGTGTATCTTCGGTGAGTAGATTATCGCAGATTATCGTAAGTGTTCTAAGCACTTTAGAAGGAAGCAGCTTGTGATGTCAAATTTTAGCATTTCAGTAAGTTTTAATACAATGTTGTGGGGAATAATTCTTTGAGACAGTTTAATTAATATTTGCACGTTTAAAATGCTTTTTTCTCCCTTTCCTATGATTTTCGTGGTACAGAAGTATGTAATAAAACGTGTGTATTTGAAATAGCAAAAGAAAAAAAGGAAAATAATATTTTATGACATGACAGCTTATCTTATGACATACAGTACTGAGATGCAAGAGCCTGTAAATCCATGATACGTGTCCGTCAAAAAGACCAAACATATGTCCCACGTAATGTCTCTATATAGGGTTAGCTTTGATGAAAAGCCACCTATTTAATTTTAACACAAAAAGCAGGCAAGGAAGCAGGTGCAGCAATCATTGTAAAAGCATAAATTACTTATAAAAATGGTCTTGGCCTTCAGAGCGTGCTGTCCCTGCTATCTGAAAAAAGAGGAATTGCTGAAATTGCATGCTGAAGCAGTTGCTGAATTGAGCAGGGCAGGCGGTCCAGAGAGGTGGATGAGCTCGACATGATGCTGAATTATTGTCAGTTGTGCTGCACACAGAACACAGAAATACATGTCGGGTCAGAGTAAAAATTCATCTGGTGATTACTTTTCTTCAACCACCTTTGACTTTGTAGACCATCACAACAAGACACCAATGCAAACTTGTAGTGTTTCTTTTGTTCAGTGTCTATCCATTTAAGTAGGATTTAGAAATGATTTTTAGTCCTAATACAAAAACGGCTTCGGCAAGTAATTAGATAGGTGGTTGCTGTTGGCTGCATGTGCACTTCAGCTGCGCTGTTCAAGCTGTTCTGTCATGTGCTGCCTTGTATCCCTGCACAGCAGTTGTAGTAGTAGGCTTCGGCTGGTGAGATATTGTATTAGTCACACAATCGTGCGCATGCACACACACAGAGAAATGCATACGCCCATGTACATGCGCACATGCACACACTTTGTAGCCTCTTGCAGAAATCGCATGTTTTACAAGCCCCCCAGAGAGGGGGGAGGAGAGACATATGACAAGCTCTGACATTCCCATTTCAGTTATAAAAGATACAACTGCCCTCAAAGTGTCACGATGGGCTGTGTACACACATCAGATCAAAAGCCCAAATTTTACATCAGACGTCCCTAAACGCAGACATATTGTTCATCTATTTGTATTGTGAAAGACATTTTTTGCTTTACAATCTTCTTATAATAAATAACCTGCTGAATTCTAGACAAACTCTGACAATAACTTAAATGAGCCATGTGTTTTCGGGGCTGTTATTTAATTATTTGGCCTTTCCAGACAGCCAAGATAATGTCAGCAAAAAACATAAACAGTTATATGTACTCCTAATAGTCTAACAGCACTAATACATATGGACATTGCAGTTTCTGACTTCATAGGAAATTATTTAAAATATTCTTAGTTATTATAACTACTTTTCTGTAAATGCACATCAACTTTTCTTTCGATTTGAGCAAATACAAAAACACTGTTGTTAAAACACTTCCCATGCACCGTAGGCCTTTCCAAATACAATAAATAAATAAATAAACAAACTTCTAACCAACTGATAAGACAAAGTATAAAAAAAGACTGTGGAAAACCACAGCATTTTCAAAAGTGGCAGCCTGCAGCTAGCAAGACTGAGCAGGAACGAAAAAGAGATTTATGATCATGCTGGCCCAAATCGAAACTTTCTCCTGAATGACCACGTCCAATTGAAAGCTGACCTCCAGGTCAACATGGAAAGATTTCATCAGCTTTGGGGTTTTAGCATGTTAGAGAGATGTGAAGAACTTGTTCGCAGCCATCCACCTTTACAATGATCCTATGTTATAGCTTGTCTTGCAAAGAAGGATGCGTGTTTCGACAAACGGGAGAGTTGCCTCAGACAAATGCATGGCTCCTTCTGAGAGGCAATTCAATAGACGTATGTGACAAACCATGGGGTATAGCCAAAGTTACCCTGTATTTCTAAATGTCATCAAATAATTTTACTTTTGCAAGACACAGCAAGAAACAGATGAATGTAGCAGGACTACTTTCTCCATGTGTACAGAAAAAGAAGCAGAGCAAAGAGATAGAGGCTAACTGAGTTTGGTGGGGGGGAGGGGGGGGATGATGAAAACGCCTCTGTAGATTTATTGTTGTGCTCATCTCTCTTTATGATTTACATCAGATATTTTTCTTTAGTAAATTATTCACTGGTAACCAGAACAGTGTGTTTACTAATATACTTATAGGCCCCAAATCAATTTCTCAACAAGTCCATCATCAAAGAAACTTAATTGATTTGCATGCTTGTTTGTCTTTCCCCGTTTGCAGCATTTTCACTTGAAAAGAGGGACAGGCATCGAGCGACAGAGCAATGAGTATCTAATTCATCACTCTGTGCACGACTTGCCTACAGGGCCAGTTTAATTTATTTTCACTTCACCACTTTGAAAACTGTTGGCTCAGGCTATTCTAACATATTCATAAATCTTCCAAGATAGGCTCATGGCTCTTCCAATATAGGCTCTTGAGGAAACTGGAGAAAGAGAAAAGCATGCAGTGGGGACTGAAAGAAGCAAATTAGTTTGCTTTTGTTTTGGTGCTAATTTATGACAGCCATACTGGAGGTGATTGGATCCTTGCAGGGTAATGGGTTGTGGAGGTTGCTGGGCCTTTTATCGTTCGCTGATGCAGTTAATATACGTTACCAATTTGCAATTTTCAGCCCCAGTACACGTTTTGTCGCTCTGTGTAGGATATCACATTACACAAACAATATTCTATGACTTTGCCCTAATGCATTTAAAGCTCCTACTGGTTTGCCATTTAAAAATACATTTTCTAAATTAATAAACTATAAATACTATCAGATGGCGGGGAACAGAGTTGTTATGCCTGCCTCGCTACCTGAAACATACTCTGCAAGAGTTTAAGAAAACCATTAAAATCTAGACTATTTACCTACCATGTGTTAATCCCCTTTTTCATTTAATTCTCATCCCTCTGCAAGCTATTTTTACTTCTAGGTCCCAGAGGAGGCTGAAAGTGAGAATCCAGCCAAAACCAATATCATCAGGTTTTTAAGCGTTAGCCTAGAGAGAGGACGAACAAATAAAAAACAAATTGATGAGGGATAATAAAAGTGTATTTAACTCCCAGCTGTAGTAAAACTAAATAGTGTGCATCTTTCAGTCAGATCTAAAATAAAAAAACAAACCAGTTCCTAAAAACTGTATGTTCTAACCATTCAAACCATTCGTTTAGGGTAAAAACCCTTGCAGGCTTTATGTTATATTATTATTATTAAATATAATTAATTAATGTGTGACAAAAATGGTAAATGGACTGATTCTTATATAGCGCTTTTCTAGTCTCCCGAAGTACTCAAAGCGCTCTATACAACAACCTCATTCACCCAATCACACAGGCACTTTAGTGCTCTAACTAACATTCACACTCCGATGGATGCATCGGAGAGCAACTTGGGGTTAATATCTTGCCCAAGGATATTTGCCATGCAGACTAGGGGAGCCAGGGATCGAACCACCAACCATCCGATCAGTAGATGACCTGCTCTACCACCTGAGCTACAGCCACCCAAAAAGACAGTACAACTGTATCACGCCAAATATTATCACAGTCTGCAACTTAATACCATAATTTATGTTTAATCTATGATTTGATCGTGCGTGTATAGAAAAAAAAAAACACTTTTAAAAAAAACTCATCCCCCTTTCTACTGTCAATAAAATACTCCATATAGCATGCACTCAGGCAAAATGTAATACTGAAACCTTCACAGTGATATTACGTTTAAGCAATGGGAGGGTACATATTTAACAGATAAAAGCTTTGCTAAGTCATGCATGAATTTTAATTCTGGTGATTGCTGAAAAGGAAAGTGAGAAAATAAGGAGAGCGAGTACAAGAGTTATTTGAAAAATATTGTACAAAGCAAAACTGTGGGAGAAAACTGAGTTTAGGCTTTGATAGGTAGCTCCCTTGATGTGAGATTACACTGCAACATTCTAATCTAAATTTAAGTTAAAGCAAAGGGAATAACCAGGGAGTGTCATATCCGCAATGTGTTATCTTTGGCTCACAGCCCCACAGCTCACAAAGAGCGGACCACAGGGGTGGGAAGGAGGGGAAAAACATTCCCCTTTGAAAATTCTTTTATTTTGGAAAGACAGTCTAGGTGTCTTCAGGAGAAATTCTGACCACAACTAAATTCACAAGCTTGTATATTACTTGCTTTTGTTTTTCCAAATTAGAGTGTGGTCCTGGACCAATTTAAACCTACTGAGTAAATTACTAAAAAAAACTGAAGAAAAAAACAGATCACAGGTTTGTAATTGGTTATTTGTCCATACGGCATGTATGCCTGTAACCTGATAAAGTACACAGGTCTGGATTAAAAAAAAATAACAATAATAAAAAGCAAAAAAAAGTCATGATTAAAAGTTTAATTAGAAGAATGAAATAGAGTGGGTTTTCTATTAATGCATCCGTGTTGTAACTCATGTGGCCATGCATATTAATATGATCCCTTTATTTAATTCATAAGCAATTAAAATGGCTAGTCTAGATTATACTTTTTTTCATTTCCGTCTATTCATTCTCATAAGATGAAGAAGATGCAGCATAAGCATCGCACATAAATTCCCAGTGAACAAAATATGGAATATGATTTGGATTGCTGAAGAGTCAAGTTAAATTTTTAAAAAAAAGCATGAAAAACAATGGTAAAAAAACACAGAGTGGAGAAACTGAGAAAAAGGTGAGTTAAAACAGATGAACACAAATATAAAAACACAAAAATAAGCACAAAACTGAGAACAAAATGTACTTGAAAAGTCTTATTTTGAATCATCGCAAATGACTACAGTTTCATACATTCATCACTTACATATTTCGACCAGGTACAGAAATTCTGCAAGTGTGCCATCTAAAAGTGTCATTCAGAATTTCTTTCTGTAGCCAGCTCCTTCAAAAGCACTTTATCCATGCACTTCTGGTGCAGATAGTAGAGAAAATATATGTAAACAGAAGAAGCTACATGGAAAAATCATCAAAACCTGAATAATGGAAATGAACCACTTTGCGTATGTTATCATTCTTACGATCCAGACTTCATCAGGATGCAAAAAGATTCAGGCTGAGTCAGGCTCTTTTTTTTATTTTTAGAGAGAAGAGATTTTCTCCTGGCATCTCAAACTAACAACTATGCTTGTTCAGTCTTTTTCCAACTGTACTGTCATGAACTTTTACATTTAACGTGCTAACTGAGGCCTGTAGTGTCTGAGAAGCAGCTCTTAGGTTTTTTGCAATTTCTCTGAGCATTGCACGGTCTGACCTTGGGGTGAATTTACTGGGATGTTTAGTCCTGTGATGAATATTGTGTATACACACCTGAATGGTTTAGGCCAGCAAATTGTCAAAATATCTGCTTTTATAGAGGTGCTCACATTTCTTGCTGATAAATTAATCAAGTACATTTGATTTAGAGCACATGTCTGCTACTTCCTCTTCCTCTGGAAACATTACCGGTATACGGTATTATGTACCGATATGCTCAGTCTTCTTTTTTCTTTTTCCTTAAAGTCAGTTGACTTGGAAGAAAATAAAACACATCACAGTGATCACATACCTTTGACCAGGATGGCCACAGGTATGACATTTCTCAACTGGTAATTAATGCAGATTATAAGTTGCATGGCTGCTCAACATCAATATCAATATCAATATCCAATAGTAATATTGATATGAGACTGCCATGTCATATTGAAGTGTACTCTTAAAATAAATATAATTCATGATGTCTTTTCCTCAAGTCCTTGAACACATCAAAGAATTTCTATATGCAGAAATTATGTCGATTACCATTTTGATTGACCTTCATCCATTGTCACAATAGACACGTATGTATAGGCATGCATGCATTAAATTAGAAAAAACTGTTGATTTTACTTGTTGAAAATCATTTTAGTAATAACTTTAGAAATTTAAAACAAATCATTTTAAGTTAAATGTTCCATGATGATGTGTATTTTCAGGGAGTGATCTGCAATCTTCCACATTGGCCAGTTGTGACTCCTCCCCACAGTTTAAATGCCAAAAGTTAGCATTTTAGCTAATTGTCTGGTAAAAGGTCAATAGGCATTTGTAAATGAGACACATGGTGGGCGTTCATTAGATGTGCTGAGAGCTGCTAGCGCTTATTAGAGTAGCACTGGACCCAGCCAATGTCATCCTCCTCAAGGGACAGTCTGAGAAGTTCATTTATGGTGTATTGTAAAAAGAGGACAATGCTGTCAAAGCTGTTATTTTTTAGGCTACTCAATGTAAAGGCCATAGGGACACGGTAAATCTTGCAGAGAATTGAACTGTGTTTGTCTAAAGAGGGGGAAAAATGCTTCTGGAGCCACCATGACACTTACAGTCCTCCCTTACAGTGGAGATGCAAGAAAAACATGCTGCTGAGATGACAATTTATATTTCGTGTGTTCTGATTATGTGTGTCACTTCCACTTATCTAAATGTCATCGGTATCAGTTTAGCTGAAGGAACAGCAGAATAATGAAAGCAATTATCCCACTGAACCCATGGGGCTCCTGGATTTTATTTGCATTGTAGTTTTTTTCTGCTGAATATGTTGTTTGCCTGATGTGGGTGTGGGATTAGGAGAATCCAGGATCATTTATACATTCATTACTCCTTCATTTATTAAGAGGTGGTTCGAGACAGGCAAAATCATGGCTACTCACTCTACTTTTCAGCTCTTCTCTTGAAAAGCAGTGTTCTCCCCACCGTGAGGTACTTGAAACTAGTTATAATTCATCACTTCCTACTTGCAGTTGAGACCAGAGCCAGTTCGATGTGCCTGCTCTCCTTCACAAATGCTTGGTCATGATAATGATTTTGGTAGTTTACACAAAAACCTTTCCTGTTTCCATAATCCTAAACAAAGGCATTAACATATCCGTTACTAAAAAAAGAGAAAAAGAAATATATACATTTTTTACACTTGTTTATGATTTCTGAATAAATTTACAGAGAGAACACATGATACACTTCTTTTTTAATGAGCCATCTACCACTGTGAGAGTTGTCCATAAGAACTGTCCTCCATATTAACATCACCTAAACTGTTAACTTTGTTTTAAAGCAAAACACGGGCATGTTTTTTTTTCAATCTGACCACTGTGTGACAACATTTAAATGACATAATACGATCCTTGCACTAGCAGCTATGTGAAATACCCTAACTAGCTGAACAACAAGTCGGCTATAGCAGCTAAGTCACAAAAAAATGTTCAGCCATTTATTTACTCAACTATTAATCCGCTACTGAGCAACAGACAACTGGTATTGTCTGTTTCTAGCTATACAGTTTTTGCATATCGACTTTTTTTATAATTAAAAAAAATGCATTTTTTTAATTTAGAATTATACAGTAATTGTATTACAATCAATATTATGGATTGATTATTTTAATCCATACACTTAATTTCCACTGTAAAATTACTTAATTACTTAATCCATAATTGTGCCCACCATAACTGGGCTATCCCTAAGGATTGTACAACAACTTAAACATATTCAGTCACTGTGCAATGACATCAGACCAGCTGCTGCACGTTTTGAAGAGGAATGCTGTTCCATATATATTTGTCACATTTGTCATATTCTTTGTCATAATTTTTTAAAATTTTATAATGCATTGAATGTTTTGAGTTGATAACAATTCTGGACCTATATAAGACATTGTCTGGATGGAAGGATATGCTACTTTAAAACCTTACTCCTTTCAGCATTGATGTTGCCTTTCCAAATGTGCAACACAACAGTACTATAAGCACTCACACACTCACGTATCATTAGAGATGCAGGCTTGTGAAGTGAGTGCTGATAATCTGATGTACAAGGCGTCCATATTTTCCAGGAAGAATTTTACATTTAACATGTATTGTAGAAGACATTGGAGAAGACAATGGCGTTACTGGATCATCTTTACACATGGCATCTTCTTTGCATGACAGAGCTTTAACCTGCATTTCTGGATGGCACAGCAAACTCTGCTCACAGAGAGTGATTCCTGATAGTGTTTTCTGAGCCCATGCAGCGATTTCCATGACAGAATCACACGTGTTTTAAATGCCATGCCGCCTGAGAGCCTGAAGACCACGGGCACCCAACACTAATTTTCCACATCATCTCTCAGACAGGCAGACATTTTTACATATTCTCAGATGATGAAAGTCTTTGCAATTTTACACCTAGGAACATTATTCTGAGATTGTTCCACAATTTTTAAATGCAAATCATTGCATTCTGTTTTTATTTGTATTTTCCTCCAATTCCCAACTTTTTGTGAATTGGGATGATGTTGTGTTTATGTTGTTACTGAGGGAAAACGGCATGCAGGCATGTAAAGTAAAGCCATACCAACTTTTAAACTGGAAACGAATGGTCTTTACAAAAATAGATGGCTACTCTAATCTAAGAAAAATATATTGTTCAATAAGAGATAAAAAAAAACCTAAAACTAAAAAGAAAAAATAAATTTATCTAAACTAAACCACTGTATTGACAACTATAAGTTAATAATGAGACCCATTTAATTTAACATATTTGATCAGCATAGACCTTAAAAGCTCTTTACTGACTACATCCCTTTTCATGGGCTGAGTGAAGTACCATCACTTTGAAGAGCACCACAGTTATTGAAGAAGTTACACCATCAGCTTCCCTCTAATTAAAAGCAGAAACAATGATTGCTCTCCAAAGAACACATTTTCAGACAAACTCTTAACACCCCCGCCACCACTCTCTGGTACACACACACACACACACACACACACACACACACACACACACACACACACACACACACACACACACACACACACACACACACGCACACAATATAATTTGGTTTAATAAAAAATTGCTAAGCCTGTAACCAATCATAAAAGCATTCGCTTTCTAGTGGAGTTATTATCAAACCAAAAGAAAGAATCTTTTCCGGGCCTGTCATCTATCAATTCCGTGACAAAGCACTCTTCAAAGCACAAGGCTAATACATTTGGTGCATGACAATAAAGCTTTTCCCAAAACCTATAGAGTGCTTTGAGTAAGTGGCAGCCAAGGACTTAAAAGTGTTTCTTTGACAAACCACTTAGTTTTCTGACTTTAGAGAAGGAATAATGATCCCTTCTGAGAGAGAGATGGAGATGTGTGGATTAAAAATAGGCCTATGTGATTTTCAAACTAGTTCTAATAACCTGCATAAACTGAAATAAATCAAAGAAGCAATCACACTTCTCAAACACTTGACCACAGTTACAGAGTCTTTCATCATTCGTTTTCCCCAGGGTGACTGACACTGCATGTGATTCCTCTCTTAAGCTAATTGTTACTTCTGTTAGTAAGACAGACCTATTTTAATTTAAAAGAACATCACCATTCATGGGTAAATTTGCTCAGTGCACTGACCAACGTATGTTCAGTGAACAAAGTAGATTCATTTTTAGAATACTGATAATTCCTAATGAAAGTAACTCCTGTATAAATAGCAACCTTGTTCGTATAAACCATAATATGGCTCTAGCACTCAAAAAAAAACACTGTTTGTTTGAATAAACACCTTGTTTCATTTGTCTTATTACACATTGCAACTACACAGAAAGTGCTACTTTGTACTCTCACGACTGATTAGTTTGCACTGTTCAAACAACTGTTTTGGAGACCTGTCTTTGATCAAAGCTTAGAAAGACTTAAGACACAATCACATTAGAACACAAGCGCACGTCTATAACCAGAACACTGCGCTGAAATCCCCAGATGGGAACGGGGAGCAATTCTATCCCCATCCCAGTGCCAATTAAAAAATGCATTGACTTTCAATTCTTTAGAAACCACAAGCCATTTCTTTAGTCCACCTCAGACTATTTCATCTAAGTGTATAGACGTCATTTCATTTTAGAGGTCAAGGAACAGTTTGACCCGCCTTCTTTGTGACAGCCAGCATTCTGGGGATGAATGTGGGCAGTGTTTACCTTGTAGATGAAGCTTGCTCTCAGGGCTCTGCAGAAGGATTGAGCTAACTGAGTCCAGATTGTCATAGCTACTGCATCCCAGTGGGCCCGTCCGTGTCTCTGTCACCTGCAAGAGAATTAGGACTCAAATGAAAGCCACATTTCAGATTCAGTTTGTGTACTTGTATGTGTGTGTGCGGGCATGCAAACATCTGCGTGCCTGGTGTGTTCAAGTATTATTACACTGTTACACTACTACATATCTGTGTTTCATCTATCAGGCTTTCTGTACTCTGCTTGATGTACTATTTCTCATTTAAAAGCAACCATCACACAACAAACTACCCTTTAGCAATGTCAGGTGTTTATTTTTGCATTCAGCACATTGTTTTATTAGACACTTTCCCTGTTTGAGCTACTTAGAGTCTCATATGTACAGACTGTAGAGCATTCAAACTATTGTTATTACACCAACAAACAAATAATGTATTGAGACCAAACTGGCTCAGTTATTTTCCACAAGGCTGATGTTCATCTTGCCACAAGGATGTGAATTATTTTACGGTCTGTTTTGCAGGAGAAACATTTTTGAACTATGTGATTGTTCTGTTCCAAACTATAAAACTAGGACTATTAACAGTGGATACTCTTTCCCACCCGAAACCAGTATTAAAAATAAAAAAAGAAGATGATTGAGAGTAAACAAACAGAGAAAAGCAAAATCTCACTAAAACCATCAAGCAGTTTTTGTATGACAAAAAATACCCAACAAAAATAAGTAAGTACTAAAATCACAAATGTGTCCAGGTTTAGTTACTTTTTGTAGTCAAATATGTGTCAAGGATTTTGAATGAATCTTTTTATCTTAGAGGCATAACAAATAAATCAATACATACAGTATAAAGAAACTATTGGCAACAACATTTGCAAACAATAATCCACTATGTTCACCATATTCACCAGACTTAGTTAAATCTGTCTGCTGCAACAAGTCCTCAAATTAGTCATTTTTCTACATTCCCAACATCTGAAATGATTGAAGGGCTTCTGAAACTACACATTTAAGCAAAAAGATCCCTGACATTCCTGACATAAAAGACTGTTTCCAGTTTTAAATAGTGCAATAATGTTTGTTAGGAGGTATGCGGGGAAGAGGAGGCACAGACAAACCTGCCTTTGAACAGTGAAAAATATTTGGATTGATAATATCCAAATATTATCAATCCAAAAAAATAAAATAAAATAAAACGTTTTTCACAGTTTGAATTGAAATAAAACTTTATTGTATTGATGCTTAATTTTTAAATTCCCACAGGTTTGAGATTATGGCCAATTTAAAACTCATAGGATTGATAATTATAGTTATGTGCCCTTACAATATTATATATTGCAAGCAAAAACTATTTCAAATTGAACTCATTAAAATGTGTGAAAGGCAAGGTGAGCTTTTTTTTTTTATCCTTTAGACAGGCTAGGAAGACTAAGGGAACGTTAAAGACAGAACGCAGAGACGAAGACTACGATTGATGGGACATGACAACAAGATTGACATCCACAGGAGACACTGAGGACAAAATGCAGGGAAAGGGAAACACTAAAGTAAACCAAAACCACAGAGATAAATGCAAAAATCTGAAAACTCATAAGCGCATGAAAACTAAATAAGGAAACATAAACTCGCACAATAATGATTTAACAAGATTTAAAAGACCAAAAATACAAAACACTGGTTCAAGACCCAGAATCATGACATTCATATCATATATGTATAATATACATTTTCACCACAGACAGCTTTAGTAACTTTTATTCCACATTTGTGTGTGAGTGTGATTGACAGTGTGATATCATCTTTTCCTGTCTTTAATTTTGATACCATACCAGATGGTGGGCTGACAAGCACGAAATTAGACAGATGTAAATGTACCCCTGGCATCAGGCGGCAAAATCAGAAGACAGACAGGGACAGACTGGAGGAGAACTATATAATCTTCATATTCAATCACTATGCTCTTGAATAAATCTTGCCATATTAGGGCACATGCTAGAGACGCAATAGCTTTTTGTTTTTGTTTTGCTTGTTCTTTGTATTTGACAATAACAGTGACATTCGGTATCTGTAGATTACTGTATGCCACTGTTGCATTTCATTTGTTACAAATACACAAACTTTCATGACTAGAATTAAATGAATGGAGTGTGAAAGGAACATACAGAGATTGGAAATACTTTTTATAAGTGTCACGCTTGCATTGTGGTATTGCCACCAAACAAATGTTTTACTGTTGTTTTCCTTTAAGAAACAAATGGGAAAAAGTGGTTGATCCACTGAAGTATTACTATTTTAAATTAAAACTCATACAGTACCTGTTGTTTACGACACCGTGAGTAACTGAACTTCTGCTTTGCAGTTTATAATTTCACATTTTACTGCCTTCATAGTATAAAGGGCATATATATTTTCTTTCAGTAAAGGTTAGCATGCATGACTTCTAAAAAAACTATTAATGAGGTAATAATGATCACCTCCTTGCAGTTAGCCACAATTCATTAGTCTGGTTGAAAGAAATAAAGAACTGAATGGCAAAGGTTTTGAGGTGCTGAGGTGCACTTGACTAATGTGTGCATCTGCACTGATTACAGAACAGGGCAGTCACTCTGTGCTATTCACATAGTTGCTGACCGAGCTCTTTTCCTCCCTTTTTTGTGGTTCTTATTGTGAAATGAATGACCTCCTTCAAAAGGTTGTATTGCATGATCCAGGGTGACTGAACAAAGTGGATATCTGTCCCCTGTCACTTCGGGACAGCTCCCATGTGACAAAATAGGTGATTTCATGGGCAAGCTAAGGGATATTTAGATCTGTACTTTCACACAAGTTATGTGCATATATATGAACACTTGCATCTTGCCATTTTTCTTCACAGCCAGTTTTCTATGGAGTTATTTGCTCCAAGAATTATGGTTCCAAATTAAGAGCACACCCGGCTTTAAGGATTAGAGACTGACCCTTGTAATCTGGATGACCTTAGGAGAGCGTAGTGCATTACTTGTTAGGCTCTGTCTTTTCATTTTCTCCACCACACACCATAAGAATGCTATGCACCAGATTATGAAAATGGAATATAACGTAATAAAAATACAAGGAGCAATCAAAGGACTGAAGTGGGCCAAGGGGGACTTAGAGGATTTGGATTATTAAGCAGAACACAACAGTGGAATCCCACTGGGCCCAGACTGTATAACAGTCCACAGACAGAAACCATGGTTCTGGAACAACCATCTAATTGTCACCTGTCACCAAGAAAATCATCTAACCAAGTAAATAAAAGATGATGCACAGGAGATCCCAGAAGTTGCAGGTTCTGTTGGCGACTAAATGCACATATATTACTCCCCGAGCCCCATATATTAAAAAACTCAGTTTTTCCTGTTCTCTGTTTTTTGAGATGCAAAATATAGCTTCATGACATACATACCAGGCAGCTGCAGTACATCAGGTGCATGTATGTGTGTATGTGAGTATGTGTGGGTACTTGTGGGTAATGTGTCTGTTTGCATACAGTGTGTTTGTGCATTCAGACTCAATCATGTTGCATGTTTCTGGGGAGCCAGTTACATATATAATAATCAGTGGCTAAGTCGCTACCCCATGAAACATTCTGACCTCAAAATTTTGATTCACATGTTTACATCTATTATTGTATTTATAGTCCGTCGTCTTTCTCACTTTACTTGATTTGAATTGGCCTAGTTAACTTGCTTTAATTGGGTATTTGCCTTTCTTTCCCATTCACTTCACATCTATAGTTGACCTTTCTAATGCACCTGCCTTTCATTAAGCACCGATTGGAATTTCTTTAATACAAAGAGGAACATTTGACAGTTAACACCATAGGTAAAGGTCATTTCATGAACACTGTGCAATGGAAAAAAAGGATCTCATATAAAATAATTACACAAAATACACTCTAAAGCACTGTGAATTATTAGGGATAAAACTTATCTGTAAATCTATTATGTGAGCTTTGCTCATAGTTTGTGTGCACATGTATTAAAAGGTAAATGCATCTATGAGTTAAGGCCAGTGTATACCTATCTTTTTATTTTTATTTTTTATTTATATGTCTCCTGATGTATCATAATACAGTCCCCTTATGCCTTGTATTAGATAACTTTGTCATTTGTCACCTAAAACATCTCCCTATCTCTACATATGAGTCTGTGCGTATTGACTGCTTCAGCGTGCAATAAAACCACTTTTTGTCAGGTTCATTAAAATCACACTGCATATGAAGCTCTCATTATTTCTACAGTTCCTTGAAGTTGTCATGGGAGTATGATCTTACGTCTATACTGAAAAGGGTGTTTCTCTGAAACCAAACCACACATTATTCTAGTCTCAGTTGCAAGAAAGAACAAGGAGAAATAAAAGGTGGTTTGAAGCTATGTGAGATAAGGAAAACAATGTATGAGGCAATAAGATGGGTGAGTGGGACAGGAAAGATTACTGTAAGGTTCAACTGTCTTCATTACACGTCTCTTCTGCTGTACCATCCTAATCTGCCCATCACATGCCATTTTCTTAATGACTTGCTATTTATGGCTACATAGAAAAGAAGAGACGTGCTCCTCTGTAATTCTTCACCCTGGTAGTGAAAACTCTCTCAGGACACTTTTCTGCCTTCTTCATATCATTTTTCGTGTGGCCAGAGTGTTCCTCTAAGTCACATTGAAGGCATGGAGCGACCATGTTTTTTTTTTTTCTGTAGTAGCACATTTCCCCTGAACATTTATAACATTCTCTGTATGAATATTTAAATTTCTAAATGTGTCAAGTGGAAAAGATATTGTTATTGTAACTCTCTAATTTTAAGCGATACTGAAAAAAATGATCAACTTTAGGGCATTTCTAATTATAAACTTGGCACCCTCGAGTGTTGTAACTCAAGCAACACTGAATATAAAATCTGTCATGCTTGCTTGTGGCAAATGCAAATTAGATGTAAACTGCTCCGAACTTGGCTTCTGCAGACAACAGAAATCTGGGTCATATTGTATACATGTTAAATTTCTCTTACCTTACACAAGGCTCACAAGACTAGACTGAGAGATGAGAAAAGGGATCGTATGGCTCTTGCTGGTACGCTACCACCACCCACAGCACTGCACCATCATCAGGAAATATGCATATTGATTGCTGGTGTAAATCTGCCCAGAGAAACTGTATGGATAGGTGACCTTGTGAGGGATGCAGTAAGCACACCCTGTAGGAATGCGCACTTGCACACTTCATGCATGAATGACTATAGAGTACGCGACACAGTCAGTCACTCAGTCACATGCAGACTCACATACAGTCAAGATAGCATGCAAGCACACATTCACACAGCCAATTCCTCATCATACTTCTTGCTGCATAATCACACATTTCCACGGGAACACACTCATTCGTAAAATTGACATTTTCTTTCTATTAAAACACTCCATTGGGTATCTTATTTTCATTCCTAAATGACCCTCCCTCCCCACTGGAGTCCTAGCTTGCAGCAATGAAGTTCAGCTCTACAAAGACAAACAACCATATGTCATTTTTTCTATCAGTAAGGTATGATATTGTGCACAGTAGGAAGAAACCTCACCAACACTTTGTATGAAGGTCATATAAATACATATAAGTACCTTAAAAATAATGAGAATATATGATTAAAAATGTTTATATCCATTAATGGCCGCTTTTAGCAAAGTTTTAGTAGTGTGTTTGAAATAACATAAGTTTAGCTTTACACTGCTTTTAGGTAACATCATTGCTAATAACCCTTAGATAGTGCCTAGGTATTCTTTCAAACAATCTTGCCCAAGATTCAAACAATCTTGCCCTCTTACATTCAGTCTCATTAATGATCACAGACCATTATTACATTAAACCGTAATTACAATTAAGTAAATTTACAATATTTAAATTACAATATATTACAGTATAATTTAAGTATTTCAGATGCTATATAATATCTAATGAATGAGCTTAAATGTTCAATATAGCTATGACATTTTTTTTCTCTTTGCACTGAAACATCCCAGTGGATCACAAACTAAATGATAAACCAAAATAACCATACATGCATAATGTATGATACAATTAAACAGTTAACATTTGGATATACTATGTGTCATGGATGAAATGCTTAGCTACCCAAAGGGATTCTGATCTTGTCTCAAGATGCAAAGAGTGAAAGACTTTGAAAGAGGGTTTATTGTTGGGGCGCAGATGGCATGAGTTTTAATCACAAACACAGCTGGACTGGCTAGAGTTTCAACTTGAAAAGCAGCTAAATTAAATCTGCAAATAGATCTATGGGAATTGCTTCAAGAGTTGGATGTTGGAGATGATGCTTGTGTGAAAAAGAACAACTGAATGAACTCCATGCAGTGTCTCCAACAGTGTCGACAGTTACATGGAGGGAAATGTTAGTAGTGCATAACATATACATTTAGGGGTTTTGCTGGCATGAATTGGATTCACTATCCCCTTAGAGGAAATGGTTATTACAAATTAATAGGAAGTTTTTCTGAGTTATCAATTGTATCCTATTTCCTGTATTTTGTCTGTGTGCAGATATCCCACACAACCACTTGTATGCCAGGATACATTTCAGAAGATGTAAATCTTCCACGCACTGGCTGCACGGTCAAGAGCTACACTCACACAGCAGCAAGACAGTCTTTTGTCATCTGGTGTTGGAGGTCATCTTAGCAAGCTTCCATTGCTGTAAGCATGTCACTGTCTAACAGGTCATCCCACTACTGCTTTTGTCCAAGATTTGGTGAACAAGAACTTTGATCCTCATAGTAAATCTTGTGAGAAATGGGGGCGGGGGGAGGAAAGCGATTCAATTTATAGCACAGTGTATCTGTGGGATGTGGGATGACCAGCACAGTCCCAGGGCAGGTGTATGGGGTACATGTCTGTATGTTTAGCTGATGATCTTCTTGGGTAAATGGCTAATGACATAGCTAACAGTTTGTCCACTGTCAAAGCTAATAAGTCATTAATAAGCCCCTTCCGTTTGATGACATCTTTGGCCTTTCTGGCAAACAGAAGCTAGTTGTTTATATTGAAGTGCTTGATAGAACAGTCATCATTTCCCTGATGGTTGTGATAATGCATAGCCATTAGGCATGGAGTATATATAGGATACCACCTGATGAACACATATTCCCAAACAGGAGGATCACCTCATACACTCTAGTTAGGAGAGTCTCTTACACCCAAGAAACCACTATAAAGGCAAGTCTTCAGGCAGCAATCTTACCTAATGAAAAACTTCTTTGATACACGCCCAGGAGAGGGATGCGCCTGGCAATAGCAGCTCATTTGGGATTTGGTGGTTATAGGTGAAGGAATACTAAAACACAAGTGAATTTTTGCATGTGCCTTGCGGTCCTTGCAGTGTTCTTGGCAGTAATGTAAGGAGATTTACATTGTAGAGCATATTAAAGGGGTTTCTCATGCATGTATTACAGTGAAGACTCAACTAGTAGTCGGTGGCCTGGTGGTGCTAACCACAGTGCCAGGAGCGGTTGTTCACTTTACCTGTGTAGTCTTCTGCTGTCTTGTCAGGTGCCTTAAGTTCATGCAATGATCCAGAAAGTGCTGTGTATTGTAAGGATAATAAGCTCTAGGCTTGTTGAGAATTTTGGGGGGATTTGAAGAATCATCAGGGTACACACGGGGGGGTGGGGGGTTCTATCATGTCTACCACCATGCAGTCTTCTTAGTAGCCATCTTATACCATTTCCATTGCTTCTTGAGCGTGTTTCTCTTCATTTGAACAAAATAATCCATCTTGTTGAGCATTTCCCCATCCTCATGATAACCATTTCATTCACACGTTCCCTTGCCACATTGCTATCTATGTTATAGCTTGTAGTCTGTGGTAGGGCTTGTCCGCTTTAATCATCCATCTATCCAAGTCAACATATTTTCCTACATATTCACTTCAGGGAGTATAATCCATCTCTAACTCATAATAGCTGCATTGGACTCAAAGGACCGGTTTGTGGCAGAGACTCTAAAATGTCATACTCACTGCACTATGTCACAATTGTGGGTGGGCATCTGTAAGAATGCAGTGCCTATGTTCCTCTAAGACACGATGTATACAAAAAAGTCTGACACAACTGACACAAGTAACAGGCTAACTGCCAAAATAAATTGGCAAGACAGCACTTAGCTAAGCCCCCAACCATGCCCCCCTTACAGCCAGGCTGGCAAACAAGTTGTCCTAGTATATCTTCTAAACATTTGCAGTCACTAGATCTCAAATTAACTGAATAGATTTTGAGCTGACATGTATGTAACAGTGGGTAAATACTTCATTCTTCAACAATATACCATACAGGTAACAGTCTTCACATTATGTGCCAAGCAGTAAGACATAGTCTACAAAGAGAGTAGCCATTTCTTCTTCCTAAAGCATGTCACAAATTTAACCATTTTTACACTGCTGATTTTGATTACCAAATTTTATTTAGCAATACAATCAGTGATCCTGGGAGAAACATTTCTTATTCAGGATTAATAGTGTTCTATGTGTTTTTAGTATTCCAACCATTGTAGCTTGCACAGCATGTGCAACCTGTAGGAGTCCAATAACAATCAAACAACTGTTTGTATTTCTCATTGATGAAAAAAATCAACTACGTTTATAATGAGGAAGCTTTGCATTAGTGCCTGCACAGATGTCTGATGTCATCAAAGATTGATTGTGATATACCCTGCTGGCTGTCCTGATGTTCACGTGCTGTTCTGCCGCCTCATTAGTAGTCTGATAATGACACAGTTAATCAAGTATTGCTTGCCAAAGTCATACACAGCATACATTCTGTTTTGGTATGCTGCAGATCATTGATATTCTTTTTCTTTCTTACTTAAAATTATATAAGGATTTAGGTGTGGAGTCAGTGTATCTGGTAGAATTCTATATGAGTATAATGTATATATCTGTATAACTTAATAGAGAGTCTATTCAGAGTGTATAAGTGTACGGTGTTTAAAAGTTTTTTGCTTGTAATAATTCTGATTTTGTAATGGCTTATATAGCAAGTGATTACATTTTCTAGAATACTTTTGTTACCTTTACTGTTGATATGAATCCTATCAAAGCCAATGTGAGTGAGAGTGAAACAAAAACAGACAAACAACAACAATGAAAAACAGGGAAGAATTTAAAAAACGATTTAGATTTATTTTCTTGATCAAACTTAATTAAAATATACAAAATAACCACATATATATTTGCCACATATATATAAACACATTTGTTGTCTGCATAGGTAAATTTGTATTTGACTCATATAATATATCATGACTTTGGGAGTTGTCGCACTTCTCTGGTGATTCTCTGAGCAGGGCACTCAGGGCACCAGCATCTTTCTCATGAATACCCGTCACAACGAATATCCATATAACCACTGTAGATGGAGCTGTTCTAGTGCTGGCTGAGGGTCTGTCTCATCCTCTTTGCTAAATTAGCTATTCGATTAGGCAGACAATTGACAGAAACATGGTTTTCATTTTAAGAAAATTCTTCATTCTCCAATGTGGAGGACAGTTCTTTCATTAGAGACCCATTAGTTGTCTGTAGTTTTCAGAATCATTTCAGTGGTGTCTTAAGGATACAGTTGTTTTGCCATCTATCGTTCCAAACTTATACACTGGGGAAATATGTCACATAATGCAAATACAGTACAGAGCTACCTATGTATTTTACCTTGCAAATTTAATTATAATTTTAAATCCACGAATTGATAGTTCAAAACAATACATTCAAACATGTTTTTTAATACTTACAGTGCGTAGAAAACATATTAGTGTCCTACATCATTTTGTCTTCCTTTTTTTTAACGGTATTTTTCATATTCATTAAACAAATTCTACTATTTGTTTGCATTTGTGTGATCAAACTAATTCTACTAGTACATAAAGATAACCCAAGTAAGTACAAAATGAAGGGATGGAATACTTATTAACGAGAATGTGTGAGTTCAAGCTACTATAAATACACTGGGTAATAATAGTGTTAGACAGATGCTGAATAAACTAATAGTGAATAAATGTATTAAATATTGAATCCCTCAGAGGTCAAAATTGGAACTATACAAAATACTTCAACGGAACTGACTTTCAACCTGCTTACCTTCAGATGGGAAATGTGGAAAACATTTCTGCCGTATTGATGCATGTTTTTTATCCTGATTGTAAGTTTGCACTCCAAAGCAGGACTTACAGCCATACTAAATCAATATTGGAGGAGCAAAGCCCTTGTTCTCTGTGTTTATAGATCCGTGCCTTCTGATGGACTTTGCTTCCACTGCACATTTTGATCACTGTCTGTCTGCAGCCGACGTGACTGGAGAACTGCAATTTAGGCTGCCTTTATTTATAGACAAGCAAAAGGAAAATACATATTCGTCCTAAATGCGTTTTGTTTATTGAGTATCAGACAAGGTTAACATACATTACCAAATGTTATTATTATTACTGAAAATAAATATGATGCTGAATATATTTTTACATTTTTTTTTCATATTTCTATCAAACATCTAGCACATGCTCAGCTGCAGTTTTAGGTGCATTTAACACAGATTTCCCTAAAAATGTTACAATAAATTGTAACTTAATCTTAAAATGTATGCAAATACCTGTATATTTTGTGTGTGCAAAAGCAAATAACAGCATACTATAGAATATAGTGAACAGCTTTCATGTGAGAGAAAGTGCTGTTGATTCTAAATGGGTCCATCAGAGAACAGTCTGCTACTTCTCAAAGAAAGAAGCGGTAGTATCATGTGCCGATAACACAAGCTATCCTAACACTGTCTCTTTATAATACTCCTAAACAAAAGTACAGATTATACCCACTTCCTTTTCAGTGGAGTAAAAATAAAGAATTTGATATACGTAAAAAGTCGTATATCACACCCCGAGCGCTCTTACTTGCTGGCTGTAACACACCCACTGCACAAAGGCTGATTCCCAAAATGCCCCAATAAATCAATATAATAATAAAATAGCAAACTACAGGCAGAGGGCAAGGACTCTGATCTAGTCACCACATATTTCTGTTGGGTTATAAGTGATAACTGAGAATGACTGCGTTGAATCCATGCATTTTTTGGGGGGGTTCTTTTAAGGTTTTATATAAATATTAATGAAACTTAGGAATATCTGAGCTGAGCTTGTGTTCTACTTGATAATAAAGGTTGAAGATATTTAACAGAATAAAGAAAGCATTGTATGATCAAAACTACTAACAGACATGAATGTTTTAACCAATAAAAGCATGGATTTTTGTTCCATCCTTTTATGTAACTGCTGTAATGCACCACCCACGCTACTAGTTCACTGCCATTCGGACGCTACACAGCCATGTTTGTTTCACTTGATAGAACAGACCTATTAGGTGGCTATTTTATCCTGTTAAAAAGCAAAAGACATCAATTTTGTATCTAAGACAACTCATTACTAACCCTCATGCAGTACGTGATAAGCACAAGAAACCCCTCTTGCATGACATTAGCTCCTTAGCTTACCCATCACCAATCCATTCCCACCCCGTTCCCAAGTAAAAAAAACCCTCTCCTCTTGAAATACGCTCTTGGTCCATCGGTTTGGATCAGAAGACATGTAGTCCTCTCAGCGTTCGATGTGTGTGCGTGCACGTGTGTGCGTGCACATGTGTGTGTGTTTGTGTCTGTGTGTGTGTGCTATATGGATGGTCTCTCGTTTCCACACGCCCTGCCTTCCTTTCCTGAGAAACTGACTCAGCAGCCACTGTCAGGTCTGCTTAATTTTGTCATGCTTGACTTCCTGCTACCTGGACTCTCATCTGCCAAACCTCCTTAATCCACTTGTCACTCACAACAACAAAAAGCTCAGGATCTGCTCCTTGAATGAAGATAGGGAGGTGGAGCATTGGTGGGTGTATAGGAGAGTTATCTGGCAGATTTTAGTGCAGGTGTGCAAGCACAGGTGCATCGCAACTGCTGTGAGAATTTTAGAGTTATGGGGATTTGAACACTATTTCTAACCATTACCCAGATTAAGACAAGAAATTCGTCAAAGTAAAATAGAAGATGAAATACAGGATAAAAGATAATATGGACGTCAACAAATAAAACCTTAGATAGATAGATAGATAGATAGATAGATAGATAGATAGATAGATAGATAGATAGATAGATAGATAGATAGATAGATAGATAGATAGATAGATAGATAGATAGATAGATAGATAGATAGATAGATAGATAGATTAAATCATTAGATCATTAAACAATTGTATTTATATTTGCCTTTTATGTTTTAGGCAATAGGTCTACTACACTCACCAGACATATTATCACAATGCTAGTATTTGGTTGGACTCTCTTTTGACTTCAGAAGTGACTTAATTTTGATGGCATTTATGGCCTTCATTTTCATGAAATTCACTGTCATGTTAAAAAAAATGTTTTTGAGTTTTAGAGCACCAACAACGATGCAAAGTTCAAAGCCACTTAAATCCTCTTTTTTCCCCATTTTGATGGGGAAATGTGCATTGGTTGTCCAATATCAGAATGGGTCGCTTGCAACTTGTTTTAACTATGTCTACATGCCTAAATGCACTGAGTTGCTGCCATGCAATTGACTAATTAGATAATACTTAATAAAGTATCCAATGAGTGAACATGCCAATTGTGCCTCAGTATAGTTCGTGCACATATTTTGAAACAGGCCTTCACAAATAAAACTGCAAAATTTGTCCAGCTGACCTTTTATAGTTATATTTTTGATGACATTTACAAGACAACATCCTAGTTTTGGTAGCATTCGCTGCCTAATTTCATATCTGCAAGTTTTTTTCCCTAAGAATTGTGTGATTGCAAATGCCTGGAAAACTAGAGAAGTCTAAATAATTATGATCAGCAGGGCTTGAAATTAACACCAGCTAACTCACTCAGAGTAGTTAATATTTGACTGCAGCAGACACAGTTTTACCTCAGGGCTTGTTAGCTTCCTGCTCTATTTCCAAATAAACACAACTTTTCTCAGTTCTTTCTCAGATTGGTTTGATTTTATATGGTCCTTTCCAATCTACAATTTCTGTTAAATAAACACACATATTTGTACAGCTGTCATTTCAGGGCACATCTACATGTTTTTACAACTGCTGCTCCGAGCCCCCTCTCCTCACTGAAAGGGTGAATCAGTCTGAACAAACAGTGAGCAAGCAGTTGCATGCAGCAGGCTCACACTACAAATACAGTTGTTGTGTGTTTGTTTTTCTTTTGTTGCTCTTGTCTCAGTCATTCAACACTGTTGAAAACAAATATATTGTCTTTAGCAGTAAAAAAAAATAAAAATTCCTGTGCACTAATTCTCATTATTATCTAATGTCCTGTACCTACTAGTTTTTGTGGGCTTTTTTGTGTTTTTTTTTTTTTTTTTTTTTTTTTTTTTTTGTTTTATTATTTTTATAGTTTTTTTTTTTTTTTTTTTTTTTTTTTTTTTTTTTTTTTTTTTTTTTTTTTTTTTTTTTTTTTTTTTGTTTGGGG
>VURO01003674.1:5301-27383 GCA_015108175.1 Pelvicachromis taeniatus | reverse complement strand
TCTGGTTTCAAAAAAAAAAAAAAGAAAAAAAAAAAAAATAAAATAAAGTTAAAAAAAAAAAAAAAAAAATAAAAAATAAAAAAAAAAAAAAAAAAAAAAAAAAAAAAAAATAAAAAACACATACAGTGGAACCCCGGGTTACAAGCAGCGATCCGAGCAAAATTTCTGCCCTTTTACGAGCCGAGCTCCGATACATCACCGCCAGTTTCCGCTTCGCCTTTCTTACCCGGAAACTTCTACCCAGAGCCGTTTCAAAGGCTTATCCCTTATGATGACACCTGCTTGGCTCACTTCCGTATGTACGTACAGTTAAAAAATAAAATTGCACTCTCTTATGTGAAGGTGCCGAAAATGCAGCCAAAAAGGCAAAAACAGACGATTATCGTAAAATGTATCATACGTTCCTACGTAATGTTAAGTGTACATAGGCTAAGTTTAAAGTTTAGAATTTTTTTTTTTTTTTTTAAACAATTCATGCAATTAAGAAAGTGCTATTTTAGTTTTGTTTGAAGTTTAAGAAAGTGTTGTTTTAGTTTTACCGTACGTGTACCATATCGTGCCTGTACGTATATAGTCCTCCGTCCTTCCTCAGCCGCTCTCCGTTAACTGCAATCATCTGCCGCCAAGGTAAGGTTACATTTTCTTAAATTGGTTTATCTTTTATTTTTGTTCGGGCTACAAGCAGATCAGGTTACGAGCTCAGTTCCGGAACGGATTAAACTCGTAACCCAGGGTTCCACTGTACATATTTTGAGTGAGATTTATATACATTGTCCTTTCTACAATCCTCCTAATTGTTAGTAGCAACACCTCACTCCCTTCTGCTCCAGAGCAAAACAGTGGTCAGTTATTCACCTTTATTCAAATTGGAGTTTGAAATGGCTACAGTATATCAACTGAACTCTCAATGACTCTGATGCCCCCCCCCATGCATTTCCTCACCACTAATTTCCTGCATACTAAAGAGAAACGACAGGAAAACCCATCTTCCACTGTGATACACTAGTAATTCAATGCCATCTGGACTGAGGTGGCTTCTTCCAGCAACAAACATTTTCACCTGGACTACATGAAACCAGAACGCAAAAGTCTTAACTCACTACTGATTTCTTTACATTTTGCTTCTGAAAACATGGATTTTCCAACATTCCCATTTCTTTAGCTGAATCTATGAAGTTTGACAGCTAACACTGAAATGGTAGTATTTTCACAAGTCATCAGCCGACAAGTTGCGTGCAGCCTGCACTGAACTAATGCAACCTTGATATGCACTTCTATCATACACTGTAATAAATTCAATTTGTGTCTGTGAATCATAAATGGCACAAGAGAAGTTGACATGCCAAAGTCAACAGAAGTTGACAGAGTTGACGCGATAAAAGAAAATTAAATTGGAGGCCCTCTGTTAGCTTGGTTACCCACTTGGTGGCGATATCTAAATGTTGTACATCAGCTGGTCAGCCAGAAAGCAGTTTTTCCAGTTGAGAAGCAGAGCGGTTTCTCCAGCTGACTGACACCAGTCTACTGCACGGATATCATTTTAAAAACCACCTCCATGGCTAGTCTTTAGGACCAGGCATCGGGTGATAACTTTTCCATCTGTTTTCTTTGTAAACTGCACCAGAAGCAACTGCAACACTCCTACAGACATCCTGGAGAGGATGAAGAATGAAGTTCAAGGCCCTTGGTGTGTCTGTGCTCTGCTTGAAGGCCAATAATCATCTGTCATAGGCACCGCTTTCATTTTGTCTGTCCTATATTTAGCAGACAAAGCCTTATCAGCCTAAGTACTGAATTCAATTTAAAGGGACATCATTAATCTACACTCATAAATCATTTGTGCTACACTAATGTAGGTTCCTCTTTCCTCTGCTCAACATGGAATTTTCTTTTGTGCGAAGTGTAACCTTGCAGTCATCTCTGATTAGAACCATGTTAGAAAAATATAAATTATGCCAATGCAGTACCCCCTCCACCCCTTTGAAATGCATTTGGGTTTCCATGGAGAACATGCTTGGCAGTCTAAGCTTGGCACTTTGCATCACAATACTACCAGGTTTCTCACTTAGCTGCCAGTAATTAACATCTGGCTGAGAGTGAGAAAGTCTGTTCTGAGGGGGAAAATAAAATTACATCCTTAAGAACACTTATACTGGGAATTCCAGAGGCTAGAGGAAAGCAATAACAGACAAGAGTTTGGAAAATCGGAGCAAAAATAAAGGGTCAACAGCAGAAAAGGAAGATAACAGTTTTGTAAGAATATTCTCCTGACTTAATCAAATATCCAATTTGTAGCACGGTGCACTGAGGGATACACTACATCTGAGCTGTACTGTCCTGACGTTCCTCAGAAACAATCCTCTCCCTGTGCTCACGAGCCGCACACAGCAAGTCGTTGACATTTCAGTCGGTGTCTGTCCACTTAATGGACAAGGGACAGTCATCCCATGAACAAGGCCAGTCAGCACGCTGAAAACAAATGCACATTCATTTTACATTTATCTGATACTCTGTTCTAAAGCAAATCATGCAGAGTCTGCAAGGAGGGCTGATGGGGACTCCATGCCTTGCTAACAGACACCACAACAGGACAATAGATAATAAAATCAGCAGTTACAGACAGTTCTGCTCTACTTGAATCCGAGTTGAAATAAAGACCTGAAATGGCTGAACAGAATAACTAAACTGACAAAAAATTAAAATGCAGAAATTTTGTGAATAATTTAATTAAACAAAAGAAAATATTTTGAATAATGTATTGTGATTTGCCGCCCTATAATTAGGAAAATGATGCGACCGGTCCTCCCAGCCAGATGTAATACCAAAGGCAGGTTTCACACGCTTTTACAACATGAAGCAAAGTTGAAAGAGTGCTAGACGCAGAATCTTTGCTACGTTTTAAACCACAGAAAGGAAAAGGTCCTTCTACACACACAATACTGTTCCTTTGTGCTCTTCGAGACGTCGTCTAGGCTATGAAGCCTCTGCGTTTATTATGGGAGAAAGTTGATGACTACCCAGCTATACTTGGCCAGCTTAGTATAACTACCAGTTGAGACTATCTGAATGTTACTGAGGGCGAAGCCACAGAACTCCTGTGTGAATTTGCTGCAGGTCGACTATTGAACCAAAGATGAATATGGCGCAGTGTTCTCAGCACAAGCAATGACACTGTTCTGTAAGCAATCATTCAAATTGCTAATGGCTTCAATAACATGGACTGGTGAGTTTTCATTTCATACCAGATGTTTTAGAAAACGTACAGTGTAGCTTTAGTGTTGCTCTACTTGTTAGGGGGGGGGTCTAACACTACATTTTCACGATGTCGGCTTCTACAAGGACTTTATTCTCCCAAAAAAAAAACACTCAGCCACACAATCAGGTTTTTCACGATCACCGTTCTGTGAACACTCTCTTTCATAACTAGACTTTCCAGTTGAAAGTTCGACTGACAATGATGGACAAAAACATGTGTGCAGATGTAGAAACTTTTTTTTAACTAGCTTCCGGGTCATTCTTCCATGCATTCAGGCGCTTCCCTTGTTTATGGAAGAAAGTCTACAGCTGAACAGAATGGGCGGGAGGAAAAAAAAAATAATAATCTTGACCTCTAAACACCACCCCTGTGATGCAAGCATTCATCAAGAGATCTTCAAAGCGCTGCTGATAATTTTTGAAGCATCCATCATCTAAAATAGGCTGCTGTCAGCTTGTGTCTGCATGGCCTACTTTGTCTGCAAGGCCGGCTGAGGGATGCAGTTCCATATGGAGCGGACTTTGCTTCACGTGGTTGGGGTGCCAATGCCCGGCTGACTGGACCCAAGCCAGAGTTCAAGTAATCTGTTTACATAGCACTCTCTCAACTTTAAGCTCTCTGTGTCATTAAGTCTCGTGATCTGCTCCCTTATTAACTAAGCCCTCCCTTCATCGTGGACAAGAGTTCAGTCGGCAAAATGTTCAATTAAAGCAAAGCTGTGAAAGTTTCATGTTGTGTTCTTCAAGTGATCGAGAGGAAAATGATAAAAAATTAAAATAGAAGTCAGGTTTTCAGGGAGTCAAGTCTAAAGGTCACGTGCAGTATGTGTCATCTAATAATGCCAGCTGGCAAAGTGGTTAGAGGTACGTCCAATGGCCACATTTAAAAGACATCCTCCCCAAGAACCTAAAATCAGAGTGAGGCATGATGTGATAATCCTTGACCAGTTGGGACAAGGATTATGCACACATTTTCAGACTCTCAAAGGCATTCATAGTTACATTTGAACGTACATTCAGAATTCAGGTCCTGCATTAATTCCCACAACCACACACACGTTAGTGTGACTGTCAAATTATTAATTTTCAAAGAGGTGCAAAGGAGCTCAACACAGACACCTACATGCCCATTTTCCATGTTGATTCAGTGTAGATGAATGGTGTTTCCGACCCTAACGAGCGGCCTAAAAAGCACTGTGACACCTGAAGGATATGCAAGTATTAATTTTAGTGCCTTAAAATCTAAATGAAGTTCAGATCTCAGATTTTAAATCACAAGCCTAAAGTTCTTCTCTATCCTGAATGCCAATGATGCCCCAGTGCAACTAGTAAGAAGATTATTAGCTGTACCATAACATCTGCAACGCAGCTCACGAAACTTAAATTTGGTCTCTAGTCTAAGATTGCGTCCTTGAACACCACAATACCGCTTCCAGAGGGGCTGTCAGTTTACAATTGCATTCCCCGAAACTGCCTGGCTACTTGCAGGTCTGTGATTCTCACTGGATCTCATCCACTGACTAGAAATGGCACCCGTTCAATGGGAATTTCATTTTGATTATATTTAAGATTGCACTGGCGTGGCTGAAGGCCCTGTGCAGAATGGCATGCTGGCCACAGCTGAGGTTTTTCTTCCACCGAATGCTTTTTCAGATGCGTCAGGACGGTCGGTCGAAGTCAGAATTGGCCTCCTGACACCAGGGAACAAAATCAAAATAAAACCCCCATCAGTGTTGGGGGGGGAAAAAGGAAGCGACCATGAACCCTTTAATAAAAAGTGTTCATTGACAACCTAAAGCTAAGAACTCATGATGACCTTAAACACAAAAGGCTGGTTAGTGATACACAAAAGTTGTTCTTTGCTCTCTGAGCAAGTTTGAGGTCCAGGATGAAAACGCAATCACTTAAGTTCAAGTGGTTCCAGGAAGCAATCTAAAATGTAGCAGCTGTGCTGGGATAGCTCCAGAGCTCTACAAGGAGATGACCCTAAAGTCAAGAATGACACGATATTAGGACAGTAAATGTTCTTTTGTTGAGCTGCTCCCTTTAGGGGTCAACACAGCAGATCACCTGCCTCCATCACATCCTGCCACAGCGACATCCAAGAACCTCCTCTGAGGTCTTCTCTTTGCCTCCTGCCACGCAGCTCCATATTCAAAATCCTTTGTCCAATATACCCACTGTCCTTTCCTCCAAACATGTCCAAACCATCATAAAGCCTGAGCAAAAAAAAAATATATGAAAAAAAGTAATAAAAAATAAATAAATAATGACAATACATGTTAATCAATAATAATAATAATAATACTGTGTATCTTCCATTAGTATCCTGTCTCTTATAAACGCCGGTTTCTAATAAACGCCGGTTTGAAAACATGTCACAACAAATAGACGCCGGTCTCCAATAGTAGCCGGACGACCTTCGACCCGGAAGTCCCTCAGTGCTGCTGTCGGTCCTCCCGCATCTCATCACTCGGCCAGCTGTTTCCAATCAGCCGTCATCTACAACCAGCGGCATTTAAGCTGGATGCGCGGCAAACGTCAAAGTGGGATTATTACACTGAACTGGAACTGTCGGCTAGCGAACCTGCTAACTGTGATTTTCTGGTCTTTTACTTCCTCTCCTGGAGAGTTGGGCGGAGAGAAGTTTCGGGGAGCACCACTCGTGCCCTGGGCTACCACAGACAAGGAGACACTCGGGAGCAAAGGAGGAGCACAATTGGGAACTGCATTATTTGTGAACTGTTGGAATACGTTTTGGAGCACTGTACGTAAATGCACTGTCGTTTCACCTCAGTCAAAAAACCGTGCCTGGGTCCTCTTTCCCTCTCACTTCCATGACAATTCCGTCTGAGAAGGGAATAAGAGCCGGTCTCCAACAACCGCTGGCCTCTTTTAAACGCCGGGCCGGCCGAATAATTTTTTGACTAAACGCCCGGGCTACTAATGAAAGATATACGGTAATAACTTCTACTATAGTATAAATTGCCCCACAAAACTTGCCAGTATTAAGTATTTCACCAAGTATTCCCAACAACTGCTTGAACTTGCAGCAATAGTTTAATCATCTGTGGGGATGCTTTAATGACTGTGTGTGTCTTAACACAGATTTCTTGTATTACAGGCAATTTAAGGAAGTGTCAATACAGCCAACTGCTAACTTTAATGCAAACAGTTGTGGATAACAACATGAGCTTAACTTCTGAAATGTAAATGAACTTCAAAAGAAGCAGCAGTCTTCCCACAATGTGAGAACTCTGCAGTCAGCACTTTACAACCTCCTACTTAACATTTCTCTCCCTCTCCGCCCAAACAGTTGTTCTCCCCCAGTAGTACCTCCAAAGCCGCTGGGGTTTTCTCGGTTTGGAGATAGTGACTCGTTTTTTTTTTTTCTAAATCACAACAGTGTCACAATATGAAACATGATAAGGAGAAAGCTCACTTATATAATGCCTTACAGTGAAGCAGCATTTTTGGAACAGGGGTGAAGCTTTCAAAATGCACAGCACGGCAAAGAAGCACAGTGGGAAACGTGGTAACGTGAGCGTCATCACGTGACGCAGAACGGGCAGAATTTCTCACAACCTCTGGGAAAAACGACGCGCTGCTGTCGAAAACCATCTCTTTAGTTGTTTAAAGCACTGCGTGCAACGCCAGTGATTTTATACTCAAAATGGTTCAACTGCAAAACACTCTTTATACATTTCCATCGTCTCACCCTGATTTTTGTATTATTATTCCACGGTCACACAGGAAGCCTCAAATCGCTAAGTTTCTCTCATCCGTTTATTCATCCCAGTGTGTCTTTAATGGGCTCCTTTAGGAAATGAAATGCTGTGCCAGGTCATGTTTCAGAACATTTTTCACAGTAGTTTGGTCAAGGGCAAAGTCAGCGGCCCGGGGATCATCAGCGAAGCTTTTAATCCTGCACTGTGCTCGTTTTGGAAGCAGGAAACCCTGGCTGGTACAGCCTGGTGACATGAGGATCAAACAGCTGAACTGTAAAAAATGTTTAAGGTTTGTGACCTGACACGAGGGAGGCTACTGCACAATCACATCTTTAGGTTTATCTTGCTCCAAGGAGATAAATCTGTTCAACGTCTCTGAAAAAGTGCATGAAGATCTTTTCACATAATCTTATGTTATGAGGAAATTGTCCACCAATCCATGTAGAACGGGATATGGCTCTTTTCACATGGAAATTGTTCAGGTAAGAGATGCTCCCTGTACATTCACAGCACAACAATCCTGCATTACTCTCACATGTCAGACACAATGTCCAGTCTGACTGCTCACACCCACCTCAGCCAGGAAATGGATAGAAAAAAGAAGTTACATAAGGTTCTCTGACACCATTCTGTGGCACCTGAACTTGAATAATATCGCATTAGATTGGCAGGAAGATGAGTAGTCCTTCCTGGGTCGGCATAAATAGCTCAAAGTATGCTTGGGACGTACACGCCCCATATGCAAACAAATATAACCACGTACTGTTTAGATGTTTCGATAATGTCAAACTGAGTCAGTACTTTGGAAATACCTTGATAACATCAATAACACGATTCTTGCATAGTTGGCAAGAAAACAGGAGGAATAAACAAGTTTTACTGACGTACAAGCAAAACGTGATCAAGCAAAGCTTGTGGCTGATTAGCTGCTATATGTCAAAACGGGTGCTAGGTGTTTGGCGACCGTGGTAAACAGAAGGAAGTTTAATGATAAGAATTACATGGAAACAACCCACGTGATAAACCACATCAAAAGCAGACCTGCTGCCTCAGAAGAGCTCGCTTGTCATTCAGGCTTTTTCTGCCCACACTTTGTACTCCAGTGGATACACGACACCATCCTTCATCGATACCATGAAAAGTGTAATGTACCATTTCATGCATGCAATTGTGTTGCTTGTTTGAACAAAACGGGGCCAGCTTCAATAGCTGTAACTATCACTTTAAAGATGAAGAATACATGTAGTGGAAAACATTTTAATCCATTAGCATAGGACCAGAACAATGGCGGTTAACTCTCACACGGCATGCACTAGTGCACATCTCCAGGCTATGTCGGCCATCAAAGGCTGCTGCACACTAATTAAAAACAGTCATTTGTGTAATGAATTGTGTAATATCTTGAGCACACTAAAGCACATTGAAATGACATCAGGATAAGATTAAAAAAAAAAAAAAAAAACAACTGACAGATTGGGCTCAGTCAACAGCAGTTTACAGCTGCTCAAATGTGATGATTTTCTGAGCTTGAGCCACACTGAGGGAGGTTTTTCCACCAAAGTGTCGACTCTGACACTTGATCAAACCCTTTTTTCCTTTTTATATCCTACATTTTATTTTAATATTGAAAAATGTGTAAGCTTTTTTCCAAAAAACAGAATCTTTGAAGACAAGTTTCCTCTATTTAAAAAAATTATTTACAATAAATTGTAAAGCTGACAGCAAAAGTTTACAATTTTGGTGTTAGGCCAAATATAATTAGACAATAAGCCAGTTTAACATCTGTCAAGTGTGTTTTATTGAATTCTTAGATTTTCGGATTTGACACTGTTGACTGTTTGAAGGCAGGCCTTTAATTAAACAATTAATTTACAAGAAAAAAGGTTTTTCATGCCACTGGTAATGAAATCATCGTGACTATGCTTATCAGTATTTTGCAGTTGAGATAAATGGGGGGGGTGTAAAGACCCATTTCCTTTAAAAATAAAAAATAAAAATGTTTAAGCCATCTGCTTCTGTTGTCTGGAACAGGTCCATGTTAAATCTCTGCCTCGGTGGTCAAGTACGAACACAATAGGCCGGTCTCTGCCAGGGGAAGCATCAGCAGTGGGAAACTGTACATGGTCGTGGGCTGTGCGCTCGTGTGGAAATGACCTAACAGACACCTGATATCTAAAGGAGGACTGGGAGCATTAGGAGCCAAATATCAAAAAAAATTTCCTGGCATGCCAACATCCAGTCCCTTTAAGGTTTGGAGCAATACACCATCAGTTTTCCAGCACAGGGGCTAATATTTAAAACCGTTTCCACACTCTTGGTTACATGGGTGAACATTAGAGATTATCTGCATCATGCATCATGACCTGTGGAAGGAAAACTAAGAGTGGGAGATCATCTGGCACAATGTTTTTTCCTCCTAGGCATTGAAAGAAATGAAAAGCTTTTTGCTCTCGAGTGCAGTCAGATGTCTAAGTGAGAGCACTGTACAATGTAAACAGTTATCCTGGTGTCCTCATCTTTCTAATTCCATGCTTATGAGATGGCTAAAGGCCCTCACTGGTGCCCTTTTCCCTTTTCTGCAGGAAGCATTCCTCTCTAATGACAGGGGAAGTTACAAGAAGGTTCATACAAACAGTGACACAGGAGAAAACACCCAACCTAAATTTGGTCATCTTATTAAAAGGTGGGTCGAGCAAAGAAGCTGTGATCTTCAACACAACATCTGTGGCCAAGAGACTTCCTGAGACTCTTGCTCAAACCTAGGTTGGGACGAAATGGGTTGGGTGGGGCTCGAGCAGTAAACGCACATATATAAGATGATAAAGTGACTAAAGAGCTGTGGATTTAAAGTTGTGGGTGAGGAGTGCGTGAAGAGCTCGGGTTTATTTTATTTAGATCAAAAGTGGCCTCTGTGACACCGCTCCCACCACAGTTCCATTGCCCCCAAAGTCGGGCTTTCCAGACGATCGCCCTTTACTAAATTGTGATAATAGTCTAAAAAACATAGCTATTAAAGTTAAGTGAGCTTCTAGCCAAGTTCAACAACCATTTCAGCTAGTAACCACAAAAAAAGTCCTGTGTAGCACGAGGCAATAAATCTAACCTCACTACTGTAAAGCCAGATTTAAACGGGATCTTTTCCAGAGCTTACAAATTGTGTTACAAGTCAGTCAGGCTTTAAGTTCAGTACGTTGTACATAACACAATCTTACAAAGGTTCAGTCTCCCCAATAATCAAAAAGAAAGGAAAAAAACATCTTACAAACTGCTTTCACGTTAGGTAGCAAATTTTAATTTTTTCACAAGGTAAATCTGTCTCTTTTTGTCTAGAAGAGGTGCAGAAGATTGTGTCTAGATTTGAAGGTAAAAACTGCTAATCAGCCTTTTTACTGGTTAGTTTTCCGTCTTTACAGCTGCAGAAATCTAAAACTTCAAAGTCAAGGTGGTAATCTGTTACACCCCCGTCACAGAAATCACATATGGGACAAATGCAACTGCACACACCAGCATCTATAACATCTTAATCACACAAAGTTTCACTTTGACATTGCAGCTCATGCCCTACTACCCACAACTGCTTTCAAGGAAAAATGCCACTGATAAAAAATATAAAACATTGTGGAACTATTTAAGAAATGCTACTATCCGGTATGCCACTCAACCTTCTTCATAACTCTTTACTAAGTATCGTTTCAGCACACAAGGTTCACAGAGCAACTCTTTAAACCTGCCTCTCAACATGCAGCGAGCTCATCCTGGCTGCTCACGCTGAATTATTGAAAAGGAGAGCGAGAGGAGGCTACAGTACAACTTCTAGGTGGGTCACTATCATTACAGCAAAAAGAGATGAGCTTAAAGT
Source organism: Pelvicachromis taeniatus (assembly GCA_015108175.1). Taxonomy (NCBI): domain Eukaryota; kingdom Metazoa; phylum Chordata; class Actinopteri; order Cichliformes; family Cichlidae; genus Pelvicachromis; species Pelvicachromis taeniatus. Next base: position 16,541 of record VURO01003674.1, on the reverse strand, counting down.
TAGCACACGGATGGGCAAAGCATTCATAAATTATGAAACCTGAGTTGCTGCTTAAGGTTTGCTCCGTAAAGGAGGCCAGCCAGTTCTCCACAATTATTCAAATTGCCACCACTGATCATTTGCAGCAACTTCAATTCTTTGCAACAGCTGGAATAATTCAGCTATTAATAATACAACTACTACCTGTAACATCTAACCAGCTAATGGCACAATATCCATCAGGGGGATGACATGAGGATCAATCCGCACTTAAACGTGTTCTTAAAGCAGGAATATGTAAAAGCCACAGTCACTCAAAGCCATGAATCCATTGAATATTTCAACACTTTGAGTATTTATCAGATTATGCTGGTGTAAATGGGCAGCGCTACTGGAAACTATATATTCTATGATCCTGCTGAACCCCTGGGATCATCTTATCTGATCTCACTAGACAACCTTGAACACTAAGGTAATTCACAGGTTATCTGCAGCTACAACTTTTCTTTCCATTTTATCTGCATGATTTGTGTGCCAGGTCCATCACGTCTCCCAACAGTCAGCTGGAACTGGCTCTGCAGTTTCCCTGTCCGTCCTGCAGGGCCCAGTGCCTGCTCACCCAGCCGTGCAGCTGAAGACAGCTCCTTCCCCGATCATTCTACCTACAGACTTATATAACTTTTCGAAAAGTCCGCCCGAGTGTGATCTTGCTCTCCCTCTTTTCTCTTGCATTGCTGATTTGTCCAGCTTCCATCATTGCTTGCACATCCCAACTGAGCCTTCAAGCCGCTATTATGAACTAAATAAAAGAGCAGAGACGTGGTTCTGTAGTCCCCTTCTTCAAACAGGATATATACATTAGGCCTCTCCAGTTGCTAATTGCACCGACCTGGTGCCAAATCACCTCAGTCCTGCAAGTCCTCCTCCTGCAGCCTGCTGGCTAACTCGCTAGTAGGCTAATCTCTGTTGGCAACTTTCAGAGGCACGACCCCGTGGACTTGCAACTTGGATGCGAAGTCTACAAAAAGTGCGTGTCCAGATCTGTGTTACAAATTATGCTTCGAGGTTGCAGCAAAACGCGGACTGCTGTGTTGAGTGCCACAGTTAGAAATCCCTGTGGAAGTTTTTTTTTTGTGGATTTACAAACACAAGAACCACAATGGCGGTGCGCCTTTCTTTGAAAGCACCAACACACGGGCGAATGCGCACACGCTCACCGTGTGGAGACGAGCAAATTGTGCAAAGCAAGCGCAGGAGAGTAAATACGAGCAAGTCTTTTTTGTTAACCCCCTCTTCTTTGCGTGTGTGTGAACTTTGCGCCATATTGAGCGTGCCCGCAGAGCCTTCCTGCACGGCGCAATATTGTTTCCAGGAAAACAAAAGCCGCAAGACAACAAAGTAGCCGCCACTCACCTTGGCGATAGCCTTCTTATATCTCATGACAGCCTGCTGGATGAGTGTGTGGACTTTAATATTCCCATCCCCGCACGGCACAACCACCCGGGTCCTGCCAAAACACACCGTGACTTTCATGGTTTAGTATCCGAGATCTCCACCAGATTCGGAGCAAACCCGAGAAGAGAGGAGGAGGAGAAATCCGCGAGGAAAATTAAAAGGAGCATGGGGTTTACGTTTGCTCTGCTCCGAGGCTGTCCCGGTATTCCTTCACAGAAGCGAGAGCTAACGGTCTTTCCGCCTCTCCCCGCCGGACGACATTGTTTTCTGCGTGTTTTCAGACCACCTGTTTAGCTGTGTCTCTCTCTCTCCTTCCTTCCTTCCCTCTCTCGATCCCAATCCCCCCCTCTCTCTCTCTCTGCTGAGCTAATGCTCGGTCATATGTTGCCTTCACGTGCACCTGGTAAAGTCGACCAAAGGTTGACCAACTTAAATCAATGAAAGAAATACCGCTTTAGTAAGTAATCAGTACTTCACTTGAACCAATTTGTTATGATCTGTTATTATGAGTCGATAGAATGCGGTTATTTGATTTATCATGCAAGTTAATGTTTATTCTATTGATCTGTTTATAATGAACCCCAGGCTTATCCAAAGCGGCTTGGTCCTTCCCCAAAAGGAAAATAACCAAGACCTCGTTAAAAAAGTAGATTTTCATTTACTCGGGTATAAAGTTAATTTTATTTACCGAAAGGCAAGAAAAATAGGTGAAATGCACAGATTTCAGTTAACACAGACTCATTACCAAAAAAACATTTTGACCATGTAAAAAAAAATGCTGTTGACCAAAATGTGTTTCTTGAGAAACTGGAATGAAACACAGACATGATGATATATAACCACAGCCTGTTTGAGGTATAACTGCTATTTCAGGATTGCAGGACTTACGAGCGGGACTTAAATGCAACTTCTTGTAGGGATGGCCCCAGTTGCACCGTGACTCCGCGCTGTGGTCAGTGTGGGTAATGTTTGGCGCCCACGGGGCAGCGGAGGGAAGAAATAATGAGAATCAACACACTGAATGAAAATAAAGCCGAAGCCAGCAACTTACTGTAGTTTACATTTCAGCCTTACAAAGACAGAAAGCTGTGTGAAATCCTCCAAAGTGAAACACTTTTGTTTCTTTGACTTAAGAAGCTGCTTTAAAGTTAAGACTTGAGTTTGGTATTAAAGAAAGAATTAGGATTAGGCAGAGATTAAGTTCGGTAATAGGAAATGACTTAATAATTAATTAAAGACTTGGGTATTATGTGTGTTTCCACCACCAGTGCACATTTCTTTTTACTAACCAGTGACGTATACTTTTTTTTTTTCCAACATCTAATTTAATGATACACCTCTTATTAAAAGCTTCATCTTCTAGTGTACCCAGCCCTCTACTACTTTCATCTACTGCCTCACCTGGGATTAAAACAAGCCCCTTTACAAAAACCTGTCCAAACCCATGTGGGGAGCTTTCAGGGACAGCTTCCTCAGAACATGCATGGATCACATGGATTGCCTTCCTCCGGCCGAACACAGCGATTTATAGTGCCAAGAAAGGATGCAGTGCGAGGTTTAGTACAAGAAAAGAGAACTGCTGAATTTGAAGTATGCAGAAAGTGTGTGCGTGGTTTATATGGTCAGTGTTTAAACAGGATCGCTCCATCATGTTGTGCCAGCATGGAGCTGGGAGGCTATTTTAACTCTTAACACAGCTGGAGTACTCACAGGCCACCAACCACGGCCACAGCAGCTGTCGCAGTGGATTAAACAACCTCACCTTTGGATACATGAGCACTTGTTTATCATCATTTGCCCAAAACATAACAGAGGAAATGTGCAATCACACAATGTCACAACAAAAGAAAATAACCTATAATTGTAGTGCGGGGGGACAAAAGAACAAACATCTGACTGATGTTCTGGTACAGATATATGTAGCTGCTGAGTGACAGTAGATCCAGTTTCTACAACAAGCAAAGTGGTGAAGGGGAAAATGACTTTGACCTTTAACCTTTCAGGAGAAAGCGAGAACCGGTTGGAAAACTCACCAAATAAAGGGACGTCCTGGTAAACAAAACAAGCATTAGTCAGTGGCTGCCATTTATTCTGTTTAAAACATCCATCCATCCATTCGCAGCCGCTTATCCTGTTCAGGGTCGCGGGGGGCGCTGGAGCCTATCCCAGCTGTCTTGGGGCGAGAGGCGGGGTACACCCTGGACAGGTCGCCAGTCTGTTACAGGGCTAACACTGTTTAAAACAACAGAAGTAAAAAGAAATAATATTGAGATGTAGAAGCTGAACATGAGTTAATTTTTCAGATGAGTGCACTTTCCAAAGTCAAAAATTAACATAAATTCTTCATTTGCATATTTCTCACAATTTAATGTTTCAGATTTGCAAACATATTTTAACATTTTATAATAATAACCCGTCGGACAAAGTCAAGTAGGCTAAAAGATCTTAAAAAGCAACACATCATGGCCTGATCTAAAGATACTCAAGACCAGCTGAGAAACAAAGTCCTTGACATCTTATCAGTCCGGAAAGGGTTAGAAAGCCATTTCTAACACTTTGTTTCTCCAGTGAATCAAGGTGAGAGCCATTATTGATAAATGGAGAAAACTTGGAACAGTGGTGAATCTTCCTAGAAGTGACCAGCCTACTACAATTACGCATTGACGACTCATCTGCGAGGTCACAAAAGAACCCACAACAACATCTAAAGAGCTGCAGGCCTCACTTGCCTCTGTTAAGATCATGATTGACACATAAAAATTAGACAGGAGAAAGGCTTGTCTCACCAAAAAAAAACACGTTACTGATCTCCAAGACTTTTGGAAAAATATTCAGTGAATTGGTGATATGCACTCTAACGTGTTTGGAAGGTTTCAGTCCTGTTACATCTGCTATAAAACCAATACAGCAACCAACAGGAACTTTATACCAGCAGTCAAATGTGGTGGTGATAATGTGATGGGCTGCTTCAGGACCTGGACAACAGTGAGTTGCGAAAACACCAACAAGCCCATCTCTGACTTCAAGAAGTTTTTAGATTGGCCTCATAAAAGTCAGGACTGAAATCTGATTTCGATCTTTTGACATTACCTTAAACAGGCTGCTCATGCTGGGGCTGAAAGAAAATAATTACACAAAAACGAATGGGCCAAAATTCCTCCACAGATGTCAAAGACTCCACTTATTGCTGCCAAGAGTGGCAAAACCAACTATTAGGTTTAAGAGGTAATTACCTTTACACATATGTATCAATGTTTCCCCTTAATGATCGAATCATAATTTTAAAACTCTCTTCCACTTATCCAATTCTGGCTCGGGGGGGCTATCCTAGCTACCATTAGGCAAGAAGAAGTGCATACGCTAGACAGAACCAACACCAAGAGATGACCATTCACACCTATGGGCAATTTAGACTGACCAATTATCCTCACTCCTTTAAGTTCATGTTTTTAAACTGTGTACCCAGAGAGAACCCCATGGTTACATGGGTTCTCCCTGGGTACTCTGGTTTCCTCCTACAGTGTGTATGTGCAATATTCGTCATGCAAGACGTGCATGCTTTGAGGCAACTGTGCAAAGAACCCATGCCACTGTGCTGCCCGTTTAAAACCTGCAATTTGTACTTGCTTACAGTTTGTATTTATTCGGGTTATGTATGTGTAAAAGACATACACACACAAAAAAGAAAAAGAAAAAAGAGACCAGTGTCTCATGAATGTGATTGAGTCCTCATGGTAATCAGAAAACCATTTTAAAAAAAAACCCATAAAACATCAATACAAACTTCAATGTGTAACATAATGAATGAATATAACCAGTCAACATAACCAAGGACCATATTTGTATCAGTAGTGACCTCTTGTGGTCCACTGGTGTGGTACCTCTTTAAGATGATTTTAAATCTTACTTGGCATAAACTTTTTAAAAGAGCAAATTTGCTGCTTCTAGGTAAGCTCCATTATGGCATTTATAGAATTTCCCTTGTGTATTGCACTTATTTAATATCATTGTTTCCGCAAACAGAAACATTTTCCATTTGCAATTTGAATCAAAATATAGTATATGGTTTTAGGATGCACGGTAAGCACAATAAGCTCTAGGTGAGATGGGCCTACACCTTTGCAGACGTTACCTGCAGTCTTTCACTTGCTGATCTTTTTAATCTGCAGTCACAGATTAAAAATACAGCTTTGAAGCCTCTGCTTCTTCATCATTTTGTGCAGTTATCATGAGATGACATTAGCATTAGTCGGTACTTTATGATTTTGAAAAATTTAATGGCGCTCCACCCTTATATTTTAAACTTTGACTTTCCTGAAAAAGGCCATGCAATTTCCGGAAATATGGCGGTTAAGCTGCAAAGGCCATGGCAGATGCTCGAATACCTCTTTGATGGTATTATCAGCGTGAAATTGTGTTGTGTAGTTATCCCAAGCTAATTTTGTGCTAAAGAGCTGTCTGGCCCAGGTCATATGTAAGTCCCCGCTGTCAGGCCTTTGTGTCACCCCAGGGTCCCCCTTCTGTTGCTGGTACTTAGCCATCTGGAGACTCCATCCTCTGACCACAGGATAGGCCAAGGAGATGGAGGAGGAGGGAGCAGCAGTGGGGGGAGCATTAAGACAATGTAGTTTTATAATATAAAGCTGTGCTAGTTAGTTTATGACACAAAACCTTTACAAAATGATGGACAGCAAAACTGGGAAAACTCAAATACAGTAGCCAAATAGTAATACTAATACCAATCATCATCATCATAATGCTGAAAGAATGCTTTACACTACAGTGAATGTAATGCATGCTACACTCATGCTGTATACATCAATACATTGTACCCAACACACGTAATAATTTTTTCTTGAATTATATAAATTTATGCCACACCGTTTGAGATGAAAAGGACTGCAGAGCGGTACTCTTTGATAACAGCGGGTGTCGCTGTTGTAACGGTGCAGCCTCTCCAGACATACAGGAGGACAGATGGTGGCTCAAGGGTCGGCCAGTCAGTGCTAAATAAAGGAATCTAGCAAGTACATCACGGAATCTACAGTAAACCACAGTTATCTGCACATTTGTTTTTTTTAACAGAGTAACATTACACGGAAAAAAAATAGCACCAGGAAACAAGTCTGAGTTTATAATGTATTGTTACCAGGTAAGATTTCCATTAACAGTCCAAATATAGTCTCTAATTTGTAATTATAACACATAATTTGTTCTTTAGATTGTGTGGTCAGTTTATACTATTTATAATCTATTATTATTTTAATCACTGTGTATCAAACATCCAACTGAATTTAAATGCCCATGGCTATGTGGTTGATTGTGGTAGACATAATTGCCTACACAAGCATCACTTTCTTATTGGAGTCTATGAAGTTTGCACTCTTAAATATAAACTCCGTGTATTCTTTACGTTTAAAAAAAATGTCTCAATCAAAATCAAATGCATACCTCTCAATGCTGAATCTGCGTCGGCTTTGTGTAATTGCATCTTCCGGGCACTAGACGGCAGCATTACTTTGCTCTGTAAACACGAGTTTCCAAGTTACAAAGCTATCGCTGTAGCACGGTCAACTTGTACTCGAGCGTCTTTGTTAATTCAGTTATTGCACACTTCGTTGTTTAATTTGAAATGTCCTTGTTCCGGAATCATGCACAGCATTTAGATCAACAGGCTAACATTGAATATGAATACACATCTCTCACTATGTTAAATTAAAACAAGCATCCTTTCAAAAACTTTAACATAATGTGGAGGAGTTTAAGCTGTGGCTATGCCTGCTTTTCGTAAAAAAATTAAAAAAATAAACAAAATTCGCAAACACCTACACATTAGAAAAACTAAAAAGCTATAAATTTGAATTAATTTCCAGATTCTAAGATGTTATGTGGTGTGCTCCCGTGAAATTCCTGCATTCTGTTGACATAAAACAGGAATTTAGCCACTGCTTGTTTTTTTTTTTCCCGCCGAGCGTAAACAAGGAAGCAGGAAGGAGTGAACGCTCTCGTTCCACCTCGACACTCTTCGGCGTTAAACTGACTCGCCTGTCGACATTTTCGGCACAGCATCATCAGCGCTGACGTGGAAACTACGTGAGCGAAGGCACGGGCCGTTCACCCATACTGTCATTAGTGACGACTCAGACTACGTAAAACTTCGGTAAGTCGCTGCAAAGCTGTCACGTATTTGGTCAGCGCCAGTCGGGCCAGAGTCGAAGGAAAATGTGCAAATACATATTTGTTGCGAAACGCTCCATTAAAGCCTTGTTTTGTAACCATAGCTGATAAATTGCCGACCACCATGGAGATAAACGAAATGTTCTCAACTGTCAGCAGTTCGTCTCTTGAAGTTTACTGAGTTACATCAAGTCAGGCGGAATAGATGTCGGAAGTGGAGTGGACGTGACCTCTTCAAAATAAAAACCCTAAAAGCCCCAACTTCGCAAAATATTCTAAAATATCCAATGTGAAGACTTTGGGGAGTTTTTTTGTTGTTGTTCCAAATTTGTCACGTGTAAGACAGTTTATTTTAAAATTTGATTAAAATATGTTGCTCAAAAGAAAAGTCCAACATTAGTCAAATTTTCACCCAGTAAGGTCTGCCCCTAAAAAGGAAGTCAATTTTTCTTTTGTTTGACCTAACTATCTGTTATAACTGCGTGTAATTTATTTTACTTAAAAAAAAAAAAGTGTCTGTCTTGTTAACAAATACGGGTGCTGCTCTAAGAGAAATGATACGCATCTGGAAATATGTTAATATATTGCTAATTTAATTTCACTGAAATGTTTCAGATTTTCAATTGTAAGAAACTTAAGAGTTTGCAATCAGTAGCAGAGAATAAACAGTTTGAGGCTAGTCGACCAAGCAGGACTCTGTGGCTCATCATCAGGGTCCCTGATGTGTATAATATGTAAATATTTTGACTAAAGTTTGCCCATGTAAGATTCCAGTTATGATGCTGGCTGTTTACATCAGTCCAATTTCTGTTGCAGAGACCCTGTAAAAGAAAAAAAAGAAAAAAAAAGAATTAAAATCCCTCCTTCTGTTTAGTTTTGACACAGCAGCCGACCTCTAATTTGAAACAAACCTGTTTTAATTTTCTAAAACCCAGCTGGACACAAGTCTTTACAGCCTTTCATTGTCATTATTGCCCTCTAGCACAACTGTACTCAAATTTGTAACAGTCTGTCTCCCAAAGTGTAAAAAAAAAAAAAAAGCCTCAGTTCAGTCAGCCAGCTTCACCCGGTGGCTGCCACACTTAATGAGCTTTCTAGTTATATAATGCAATTTTGTCACACGCTCAAAAACACTCACTCTCAACACAGATCTTCGGACAAATCATTTTGACTCAAATCAGGAGTGTTTTCATTTCATGTATTTCTGTTGGCTCTGTCTTCTCAAATTGTATTTTAGACTCACTGATTGAAGAGCGTTCAGTTGACCATCTCATTAGTCTGCACTTCATTACAGTGCAGTTAATGTTGTTATTTCTGCCTCTATGCACCCGGGTGGCTGGACCTTTTTGTGTGTCATCTAAGCTTGAACTGAATCGTACTGAACAAAGTAATTAAGTGCAGACAGAACACTTATAACACAATATAAAAATATAACATAGGTCTTGTAAACACATTCAGGACAATTTTTTCAGATATTCCAAGGTTAAATGTCTATCTACAGCCAACATTTAATGAAAACTGGGGAGAAAATTGGACTGCAAAAACACATTTATTTTTCTGTTATCTGCGTAATGATGTTGGAGAAGAAAACATTAGGATTGCCTTTGTCTGCTTCAGTTGCATCATTAATAGTTTGCCCGTCCGTCTGTCTAGGTGAGCGACTATGGATAGCTCAGTATCGTCTCAGCTGGATAGCAGTTTAAATGACTCATTGACAGATGGAGAGGAAAACCAGAGTGAAACCAGCCCTTCTCCTGCAGCTGCTGTTCAGGTGAACACATGCGTGGTTAGGAAGTGTTTGGTGGTTTTAACCGAAAGAGAACAAACAAACTTGTTGATGTGCACAGAGGCAAGAGGTGTTCAGACAGTCAAATCTTAACTGTTGCAGACAAACATTGATCATTTCATGTGTGCATGCAGGTGTCACTGGCAGAAGAGTCTTCCGGTGTGACTGTTGTTCAGCTGCCTGGTCAGACAGTTCAAATCCAGGGGGTCAGCCAGGCCCCACAGCCCTCTGTTATACAATCACCACAAGTTCAGACTGTCCAGGTGAGGGCACATGCTTTCCTCAGGACTCATTTGAACCCTTTTGTCACGTCAGAGAATAGCTTTGTCAGTACATGCAAAATTTAATGTCAGTTCCAAATTTTAACTGGGGACTAATTAAACATCTGTATTCAGTAAGCAAAGCAGTGAGAGGCCCCTTTGGGTCACGCCAGAGTCAGAACCCAAGTCAATCAAGAGACTGAAGTCAACTCCTAGCCAAGTTGCCAGTCTCTCAGGGTGGATCTCGGGTCTCAGGGCATACATAATTAAGATATGACCAGGTCAGATGTTTTAGAGCAAGTTTCACGTCCATTAGAACAAGTCCAGATTATGCCTCAGGTCACTGAAAACAAGTCCAGACAAATCTTAAGTCAAGACGAGCCTGAAGTAACACCTCAAGTCATTTGAACACGTTTTAAGATAAGTATCTCTGTCAAAGCGCTACTCGTGCAAATCTGCTAATCAGATGAATGTTTAAGTAACAAGGCCTGGCAATAATGCCTAGAAAAACAGTAAATACTCTGCTTTGTACACTAATTTAGATCAGTGTCAATGTGTCAGTCAATGAAATTGTTACTGCTGTGAACAAGGCACACTGGAGGGCTCATGGTTTAATGCAGTGCATCTGTTAATAGGATTCAAGCGAGCGGCAGGAACTGAGGTTTAAGCTCATCAGTCTAACCTTCACTCTCAGGAGATGTTATGTCTTGTTTAGACGACTGCTGTAGCGCTGTGGCTGCATCAGATAACAGTGATCTGTCACGAGGAAATGCTGGAAAGAGTTATTAATATTATTGTATTGAAAACCAGATTGTAGAAGGCATAGCGCTTGAGAAAGGAAACAATGGTTAAAATGCGGCAGCAGACTTTTCTCAACTGTGCAGTTCTGTTTGCAAAGCCGAGGTTACTTTGTCATCTCATGGAAAGTATTTTTGCAAGGAAATTAGCATGAAAATAGATTATATCTTTGAAATGCACAGTGGCACAGATCTATACCACAACGTGGTTTTGTTGACTGGTTTCAAACTACTCTGTACTTCTTATCTGTGAAACTATCAGTAGCAAGTTTGACTTGTTGCTGATTTACTGCTGGTATTAGCTGTACACTTCCAGTAATAACTGCTGTTTAAATAAATCCTGCATCAGTAACTCTTAACGTAAGACTCTGATTGCACACCACTAAACATCTGGAGGCAGATGCAAAATGTCCTGTTTAAAGTCAGCACTAACACTGTGTGCGTAACAGCACAGCACAATTATTTCTTGCTTTAAATTTGCTTCCAGAGCATAAAGCTGACAAGCTTCGTTCCAACCTCCACTCTATTATAAATTAATGGACACACCTCTGTTTAACCCGACACCTTTGTCTGGTACAGATATGATCCTAATGCACATTCATTACGCAGCAGCGTGAGTCATAAAAGCCCTCTGGCTTATGACACATTACCAGGTTGACTTTGTTATTATTCCCACAATTTGTTTCAGTTGAGAAAACAAACAAATGCGATGGGTGGTCACTTTTTTTTTTTTTTTTTTGCTAATAACTGCTAATGTCTTGACTCACCTCTTATTTCTTTATATGT